>PVKB01005954.1:0-79339 GCA_004027205.1 Ctenodactylus gundi
AAATAAAAATAAAAGAATAGTTTATCCAAATATTCAGACCTCTTCAGACCTTTGGAGGAAATGGTGACTTGGCGGCTGGGCTGGGGTCAGGCAAGCAGATCCAACACTACCACCAAAAGGAGAAATGGGGGTCACGTGACCACAGAGTATGTATACTGATTTGGTTCTGAGGCTGTAGGAAGGGTCAGCTGGTCTTGTCCAGCCATGTGGGGCCATTAGATGATTTTGGAAACCCACTTTGATGAACCCGAGTTTGAATGGCCACCCTGAAATTTGGGAAAAATTTCTAATATCCAAAGTTCTGACCTTCTCCTCCCTGTTTAATCCTTTCCCATCATTTCTGTAATTGGGCAGAGATAAATTAAAAAATTCTGCTCCCCTTGAATAGGCAATGAGTCCATATTTCTCCCTGGGTGTTCTTATGAACAATGGCTGGCCTCTTTCACAAACTTTTTTTTTTTTTTGAGACAGGGTCTCGCTCTGTGGTCCAGGCTGGTCCTGAATTCACTTCAGAGCCCAGGCTGGCCTTGGACTCACAGCAATCCTGTCTCAGCCTCCCGAGTGCTGGGATTACAGGCATGCGCCACCACGCCCAGCTTATGTGGTGCTGGGGAATCAAACTCTGGTACTTAGCTCCTGGCTTAGCGCTTGCTCAAGCGCTTTAACTGCTGAGCCATTCCTCCAGCCCCTCACACACCTAATAAGAGCAACAGCGAGATGCAAAACTGCCAAAAAACAGTTGGGATGAATTGAGAAATTAAAAACCTGGAAAGGATGATAGGCAATGGTCCAGTTCAAACACTTAGAGTGTGAACTATATCTTGATGAAGTTATTTGAAAAAGTAGAATTTTAAAAATGAAAATGAAGCAAATTTTCAAAGTTAATTGTTTTCTGTCAGAAGCAAGGTTTCCTGGTACTTTGATGCAGAGACAAATAAGTGGTCTATACATATCCATAAATAGAAACAAACGCTTATGCACAGGAATTATGTTTTGTTGACAGTTTGTGGAAGTCCCTTGCAGGGTCCCTCTAGTGAGTTCTCATCCTTTCTTGAGTCTAGGCTGTCCTACTGTCCCCTGTGTGGGACGCTGACTAGGCCTGGAATAGGTAGCAGTGGCTCATACCCGACAATCTCAATGCCCGAGGTGAGACTGGCAGGGGTGGGGCCACTCCCTCTTATCTCAGACCTAGGATGGGCCACAGCCCATCATACCCAAATTCCTAATCTTCCCTGCTTCCAGACCCTTATCAGAAATCACATGGTCAGGTTTTACAAAGACCTGCCATGCAAATTAAGCTACTTTCAGAATCCAAATTCCCCCAATCAGTTTATAACCCCTGCCCTGTTACCTGGTGGGCCCACCTCTCTTAAACTGCTTATAAGCCTGGCCCTCACCGCCCATAAAGGAGCTGTTACACTGATTCAGCCTCTTGGATGTGATTCCATCCTACTCATGCCACTTAAGAGCCTGTTCCCCGAGACTTCACTGGTCCCTGATTGCGGGTGGCCAAAACGGTGGCCAGGAACCCTTGGACCCCAACAGGTCGGGACTGCCTCATTGCACTTCTGATATGCCTCTTGCTTGTTGGGCAGCTCATTTAAAATTCTTAGGGTTTTCAATAGACTTTTTTTTTAGACCAGTTTGAGGTTCACAGTTAAACCTGGCGGGAAGTAGATCTATGTCCCTTCCTCTTCCTTGGCTGTATGTGCATGGGTCACCCAATTAACAGGCCCTTTGCTTGTCTTTCACCTCCGTACTCTACAGTTTACAGTGGAGCTCACTGTTGATGTTGCACATTGCATAGGTTTTGAGAAACAGATGGCGATGCGGAGCCACTGCTACTTTACACGAAGGGCAATTTCGCTGCCTGAGGAGCTGCCGGGCCCATCCTCCTTCCCCACCTCTCACCACCACTGGACTTTTTACTGTCTATGGGCTTTTCCTTTTCCCGAATACCATGTGGCTGGGATCACAGACTACGGGGGCTTTTCAGGCTGGCATCTCTCAGTAATTTGCATCTATGTTCCCCGCACTCCTCACCCTCAGCCCTTTTTTATTTTTCATATTAAGATAGACTCTCACTAAGTTGCCCTGGTAGAACTTGAACTTGCAATCCCCCTACTTCAGCCTTTCAAGTGTTGGATGGTGTAAAGACAGAAAGAACGTGCCGTCTAGATGTGAAGCAGTATATAAATTGCCCGGATAGAGGGTGACCATGACTCTGCACTTGTTAGCTGCCTTAACCGAAATGCTTTGGGCTGTTTTTGAGAACAATGAAACTCTGCAGCCCACTGTTACAGGTCGAAGTTAAGGGGCAAAGTAAAGTTGTTTATTATTAGGATCAGGCTGATGAACTCCAGCTGAGGTGACCTTTGGATCTGTGGGAGTTTCCAGAGAGCAGCTCTGAGCAAGCTTAGCAGAGGGCTTATGAAGGCAACAGAGGAGGAATTTTACATCATTTACATAGCAACCAATTATAATTTGACAAATAAATATAGACACTTTAGGTTACCTATTAAATTCAGATTTTTTGTCTCATTGGGGTGGGCCCTACTGTTGCCAAGTGGCTAATCATAATTTGACACAGAATGATCATCTTTGGTGGGTGATACATGGCTTTTAGCATGTTCCATTCTAGCAGACAGCTACGTGTCCAGCCTCAGGGACAGAGGAGTTACAGTTTATGTCGGCTAGCCGGCAGAGTTAAAAGGACAGCCAGAAATTCACTGGACACAATTTATCACAAGATTAGCTCACAACCTGGTTACAGAAAGTCACAAAAATTTGGGGTTATGGAAAATTACAGAATTTCAAAAGTACAGAGAATTTCAGCATGTTAGGGTTGCAAAAGTCAGAAGCTTTTATAGCACCTTCACACTTAGTACAATTAATAGAATTAGCAGAATATATGGAAATTATAAAAGTTTAACTAATTTATACAACAAACACATAACTTGAATAGCATAAGCATCACAAAATGGAGTCACTCTAGTCATCACAAATCTGGATTTTAATGACACTGTTACACCCACCATGACAAGAAACAAGTACAGAGGCAGAAAGAGAGCAAAGCAGGAGCTTGTTCCCAGCTGTTCCACATTATTTATTACAATTTGCAGCCAGACCTGAACACCCAAGCCTGGCAGAAGAGCTCAGATCCTACAGTGTGGTGCCTCAGGGGTTAACATTCCAGACCAACTATCAGGCAGCTCTAAAACACTGCACTCCAGTGTCAACAGAAGCAACACGAGAGGAGAACACAGGCAGGCACTGTCGCCACAGCAGCTACAGGTGTCCCTCCAAGGCGGCAGGCAACAGCCTCTTCCCGTCCTCCACGTGGACGTCCTTCACACCCTAATTCTTCCCAGGCAGCCCCATCTCCTAAGTGCCCTTGCTGCACCTAAAGCATCTCTCCCTTATTGTTCCCAAGCAAGTAAATCTCACCAGGCCAGCCTAACGGAGCCTCTCTAAGCAAACACCACATCATGCCAGCCCTTGTCAGAGCAAGTGGGTCTTGCCTGAATCAAAGAACCTTAGAAATTTACAGCCCCGATAGGCAGAAGTTTAGGGGAAAACCTTGTAAAATAGCATGTCTAGTGAACCCCTTAGGCCAGAGGCTGTTATTTCTATTGAGGTTGTTTTTCTAGTTTCTCTAGACCAAGTAGTAAATATGTTTCAATGTCTTAAAGTTAACAAAGTAGCTGCACTTCCTTCACCTTTAGGAAGTCCTGGCTTTTTCCAGTTGTGAAAGAGCCAATCATTAAGAGCCATCTGACAGCTCCAGCCAATTATTAGGACCCATCTCATAGCTAGTCCCAGTCTCTAGAAGGAGCCTCAGACCTAAGTCAATGGGTTACCTACTCAGGCCCCCTCTTGGCTTCTCAGTGAAAAGCATTTCTTTGCTTTTCTTCTGTTTCTCTGATGGAAATCTGCTTGAGTTTCTTCCTGGCTTCTTGGCCAAGGGCTTTTCTTTTTCTTTTTCTTGGTTCGGTAAACTGTTGCTTGCTTTATTTTCAGACTGTCCAACTTTATTTTTAACCACATGAGAGTCTATGGACCTAGGACCTCCCCACTACTCCAGTGGGGAGAGAGGAATTATCTCAACAACCCTAGCGCACAGAACAGAGATGCTCTAGAGAATGAATTCCAAGGCCATTTCCCACATCTCACCCTTTATAAATATCCCAATCTCTTGCCCTGCCTACATGATTTTCCATTTGAAATTCTTGCCTCCTGTTTCTCTTCTGAGTCAATCCTTCAAGTAAATTCGTTTACTACCATGCAACTGACCCTTTCATATGCTGTCTATCACGGTGTGGTCTGTATTGCTTCTCTGGAAAGGCATTCGCTAAGGTTTCCGGCCCACTTTTTAAAGTTTTAGTTTTTTTCTCTTGGTCTGACTCTTTTGCAGATCTTAAGTTTTTAGTGCCAAAAAATCTGATTTGTTGATTCTTTCATATATTGTATTTAAACAGTCATTTTCACCAGACCTAAGACCACACATTTTCTCCTGTTATCTTCTAAGACTTTATTGCTTTGCCAATAGTTTGCTGAGGATTTTTACATCTAGTTCCAATTCAGTAATTGAGAAGAAACAGAGAAGTTCCTCAGATTGCTAAACAATATTTACAAAACTCTTGTCATTCCTCCTTAGCTGTAGTAGAATCCATTCATGAACCCATATGGGCCTGGTACTTATGTCACGGAAGGTTCTCATTAGTGATTCAGTTTATTTAACAGACATAAGTCTATTCTGATTGTTTGATGTGTGAATTTTAGCAGATTGTATAATTTGAGGACTTGCTATTTTTTACTAGGTTACCAAATTTGTGGGCATAGAGTTAGTCAGAATATTTCTTGATTATTCTTTTTTATATAGTATATATAAAATACATAATATATTTATACACACACACATACACACACACACACACACACACATATGCAACACATAATGGTTACAATGAGCTTGGATATTTTGTACACATATATATCTCATCAACATTACAATCCCTTCCCCTTCCCATTAATTGCATCCTACTGTATTAGAATCGTTTGCTATTCACACTTCCTCCAGGTTCAGATCCGATGTATAGAATTGTCACGTATGATTTAAAAGCAAAAGCTTGGCCACATTTACATGACTTGCGTTAGTCAAGTCAGGAGAGAGAATGGCGCACTCCAATGAGGCAAATAAAAGGGCGTTAGTGATGGCATGTTTCCAGAGTAGGGAAAAGGGAAACAAGGGGATACTGCAGTGGCTACAATAATATGGCTCTTTAAACAAATGTGGGAAGTTGTTACTTCCGTGTTTCAAATGACTCAGTAGTCCTGCTGATTCCATTGGTCCCTCCAGGCTGCTCCAGCAGCCCACGATCTGAGGCCTTACTCCATCCCAGGGCTGACCTCAGTGTGACCTCAAGAAGACAGCTTCTGGCCTCTGCCTTGACAAAATGCACAGTGCATCAGCCAGTGCTTCATCACTGTTACAGAACACCTGAGAAAAACAACCTAAAGGAGGAAAAGTTTATTTTGGCTCATGAGTTCAGAGATTTCAGTTCCTGCCCATCTGGTTTCCTGGTTTCTGCACCTGTGTTGAGGCAGGATGCTGTGGTGGAAGGGCACAGTAGAAGAGAGATGCTCACCCAAGACATCCAAGGAGGAGAGAGAGACAGAGAGATGAAGAGACAGAGACAGGAAGAGAGAACTGTGATGCTGGCTTCTCCTTTGCTTCCGGTCTAGCGTATTGAATGGTTGCTGCACCCATTCAGTGCATGTGCCACCCCCTGCCCAACCCCACCTGCCAGCCAATTTGCTGCTCCATATGCCAAACTTCTCTTTAAATACCCTCATAGCAACATTCAGAGCCGTGTCTTACTCATTTCCTAGATGTTTCTCAATCCAATCAAGTTGACAGTCAAGACTGACCATCATGTTAGGTGTCCTGAAATGCTCTATAGGTTACCCACAGGGTGCTGACACTTCCAGAGGCTTACAAACAAAACACAGAACAGATTATATGATGACAAATTCCTTTTGTGATGTAAACACTAAAGCCTCAATGAATATATAATTGTACATTTGTATCTAAGAACAAATTTACACACCCTTTTGAAGTTGTTCTGGAGGCTCCATTTTGTAGTCTTTAAACTACACTCACTCCTCCCCTAACACACTTACATGCCTCTGTGACTTTGGAGAAAATAAAAATTAGTTCTTTAAGGGGTGTAACTAGGCTTTTGGGCTGGGCTTCAAGGTATGTTTTAAATGCATAAGCATAGGGCTAGCACAGAAAAAGGGATAGAAGGGGTTATGGTTTGGTTTATCCCCAAAAGCCTCATGTATTTGGATGTTGTGGATTGTCCATGGATTTCATGTGCTGTTCAGAGGTAGAGCCTGGTAGGATGTAGTATTACTGAGCATGTAGGGAATTCCTGGGAATGTGGAGAACTACCAGGCATGTGGCCTGGAGGATATATTCTTGCCTGGCTTCTTTGCTGTCCTGGCTTTTTCTCTTGCAATGCCATGAGCAGCTGTTCTTTGCCAGACCTGAGACTTTGCGAAACCGAACTAAAATAAATCTTTCCTTCCTTAGGTGGTAGATGGGCGTATTGTGTCCCAGCAATGAAAAAGTAACTATGGCAGAAATTGGTGCCATAAGTGAGGTTGTGGCTGTGACTTTGCCTGAACATGTGGTTTAGAAGCTTTTGGAACAGGTTCACAGGATTTTTGGAGGGCTTGGAATTGGAGCTAGAGAAGCCTTAGAATGTTATAAGCCAAGCTAGATGGAAGGTTCCAATCAGAACGTAAGCAGAATGTCAATTGAAGTGTGAATTGTAAAAGCCAAATTTACAAGCTCTCAGATGGGAAAGAGGCATCTATTGGCAATTGGTTTAGAAACTATGCAAACTATGCTGTGGCAAAAAAAAAAAAAAATGTGTTAGCATTTTGCCCTTGTCCTGAGACTTGGCCAGAAACTATGATTAAAGGCGGTGGACTACTTAATCTGGGTGGAGGGTATTTTAAAGCACACCAATGTTCGGGTTGCCACATGAGTACTGCCTTGATTTTTCACCAGCTGTACACTAAAAGGCAGGAAAATAATCAGAGGAAAAAGATGCAAAAAGTTGCAAGTTTTTCCAAAAAGAAAGTGACTGCAAAGGTGACGCAAAAAGAGTTCATGGTTGTTGAAGAGATTTGGCTAAAAAGATGTTAAGAACTCTGAATCAGGACTATAGGTGAGGGCATTTTAGGAATCAGGAAAACCCCACCCTTCATCTACTCAAGGGTACAAAGGAAAAAGACTCCTCTGAGAAGGATAACCGAGGGCACTCTGTAGGGCCAAAGAGAGAAATGTTTGACAATGTTCAGCCACCTGGAGTTCAGTCATGGGGGCTGCTGCAGCCGTGGTCCAAGAAGGCCAGACTACTGCTTAAGCTGGCAGCGCAACTTGGCGTCATCTACACAGTAGTGGTTTCATAGGCATTAAGAGTTTAGAGGTTGTGGGGTCAGGAAGGCTTCTATCCAGATTTCAGAAGGCCAGGTAGAGTGCTTCCGAGAGGGAAGTGCCTGAAGTTGTACAGGTAAATCCAAAAGTGCATTGGAAACCCTAGAAATTTGAAGATACCAGGAATGTCCATCACCTGTTGAGAAAGGCTACAGACTGTGAGCACAGCAAATCATATTGTGAATTGGATTCCAACAACCAAAAAGTAGCTAAGACCACAGGTGATAGTGGATGGCCATATAACCCATCAGAAACCTGATAGTAAAGGGAGCTACTGTGGCTTGAGTGTAGTTTGTCCCCCAGGGATTTCTATTTCAGAGACTTGGTCCTCGTTGTGGCAATGTTGAGATGATGTGAGTAATTGTTAGGATTCTCTAAAACAAGAGAATTAATAGAGAATATAGATGAGACCATGTCAAGGAGACTTATACAATCTGCCATTTGTAAGATCAGAAGCAGAGTTCAAAATGGCCATTTTCAGGTGGGAGAGCCACAGGACCCTGTGGCTGCTTAGACAAGAAGATGGGAGCTCCAGAACAAGATGATCAAGGCTGCAGGGCAAGTCTGAGGTCAAAGGCCTGGAAGCTGACTGTAGAGCCCCCTGAGAGTTTGGATTGCAAGCCTGGAGATCAGCCTCCAAAGGCAATGGTGAAGACAGGAGCTCCACCCAAGTGGGACATGTCCTTGATTCCCTGTTTAGTCTGTCCAGGGTATGAGTCTATTGGTCGTGCCACTCACATCTGGGATGGGTCTTTTTCCATCAGTTAGCTGGCCTACATGTGAGCCATCCACAGACACATCAAAAAATGGTCATGGCTTATCTGTGTGTCATTTAATTCATTCAAGTTGACAAAGCATGATTAAGACTCACAGTCCAGGAATGGCACAGTAGTTAGAGCACTTGCCTTGCAACTGTAAGGCCCTGAGTGCAATTTCCCAGCACTATATAAACTGGGTGTGGTAACCCATGCCTGTAATGTCAACACTTGAGAGGCTGAAGCAGGAAGTTTACCATGAGTTCAAGGCAAGCCTAGGGTACATAGTGACCCTAGTGAGTTCAGGACAAGCCTGGACTACAGAGTAAGGCTGACTCTCTGTCTCTGTCTCTGTCTCTCTCTGTCTCTTTCTCAAAAAAAAAAAAGAGTCACAATATTGAACCTTTAAGAGATGCAGCTTACGGGGAAGTGGTTAGGTCCTTGGAGTTGTTCCCTTGGAAGAGATTAAGTGGTTCTTGTGAGATTTTGGCTAGTTCCCCCCAAGAGTGAGCTGTTACAAAGGAGGGAGGGGAGCCTTATTTAGTGCTGTGGGTCTGGTGGACAATAGCTGCTCACAGCATTGCAAGAGAAAGGAATCGGGGCAGGGGAGAAACCTGTACAGAAATGTACCTGCCCCACTCTCCACCTGTGCTCACTGCCATGAGCTTCCTCCCTCCCTCACATGTTCCCTCACGATGCAATTTGCCATGGTGTAACACAGCCAAGTAAATCTTTATGAAAGCAGAGAAGATGTTGGAACATTCTCTTCAACCTTTAAAACAGCAAACTAAATAAACCTCCTTTCTTTTTTATATTACCTAGCCTCAGATATTTTATTATAGCGATGGAAAACAGACCAAAAGTGTTTTGTTGTAAATAATTTCATGCAGGGACTGGAGGAAGGGCATAGCGGTTAAGCCCTTGCCTTGCAAACACGAGGCCCTGATTCGATTCACCAGTACCATGTAAATCTGGGTGTGGTAGCACATGCCGCTAATTCCAGCACTCAGTAGGCTGAGGCAGGTGGATTGTGCCAAGGGCAGCCTGGGCTACAGCAGTGAGTTCAGGACCAGTCTGGGCAACAGAATGAGACTTTATTTCAAAAAAAGGAAAAAAAGAAAAAAGAATAATTACATGCAGATGTCAGGTCAGGCCGTCAAGAGCCAAGAGTGAACACAACATGGTCATGTGTACTGAGGCAAGTTTGCTTACTATTGAGGACAACATCATCTGTAGGGTAATATCCTTGACCACCCGCCACTCAGACATCTTACTTCTTGCTGGGCAGCGGTACATGCCTGTATACCAGCATGTGGAAGGCTGAGGCAGGAGGATTGCTGTGAATTCGAGGCCAGCCTGAGCTCCATAGTGAGTTCAGGACCAGGGCAAGACCCTGTCTCCAAGAAGGAAAGAAGAGAAGCCTCACTTCTCCCCATGAGCAGGGCTGGGAGGAGGGGAAGCGGATCTCGTGGGCAACATAAGTATTCAGAGTGCTCTCTATGCTTCAGCTCCTTGAAATTTTGAAGCAAACATGGGGAAGTTAACAAAAAGTAACTGTACAGAACGTAGGCTTTGTCTTTTGTGTGGCAATTTTGCTATTATTCTTAATATCCTACTCTATTCTTCCTGTGTGCTTCATATCTCATATAATTTATACTTTAATTTTACTTGTGAAACTCTACACATTTTTATGGTCTTCCTTAAAACCTTTCTTGAACAAGTCAGGATATAAACAAGTTCATAAATGTACTAGCGGGGGCGGGGGGGGGTACTGTAGAACCTACAGTAGGCTTTGGCCTCGGTTGTAAGGTTGTCACAATATCCCCTTGTGGACCTTTCTGTACTGCAGAGTGCCAAGAATTGCTTTTCCTAAGTATCTAAATTGGGCCTGGTGGCACAGGCCTATAACCTCAGGACTCTGGGAGGCTGAGGCAGGAGGATCACAAGTCTGAGCTCAGGTGACTAAAAACTTAGCAAGACCTTATGTCAAAAATCAAACCGATGGAGGGTGTAGCTCAGTACAAACACTCTGGGCTCCATCCTGTACCACACACACACACACACACACACACACACACACACACACACACACAGAAGTGCCTATTACTAAGAGACTGTGCTTGTAGCTTTTCTGATGTTATATTAATCCTTACAGCAACCTCATAAGTTAGAAATTTAGTCCTTGGCACTACAAATGAGAATGTTGAGTTTAAGTGATATTATGCTTAGGCAGTATATGATATGGCAAAAAAAATTAGCAGGCTCTCAAAATAAATAAATACATAAATAAAACCCCACACAAAGCAAAACAAACACAAGCCAGGGTTCTAAATCCAGCTTGTATTCTTTCCACTCACTCTGTGAGACTTAATTTCCAGCTGTGCTAAGGGAGGACACTGGTCTACCCACTTTAAGGCTGATGGAAGGGGTCAAGAAAGCGAGCAGACTTCAGTGGTTTCTTTTCTGTCTTCTTTGATTGTATCACTAAATGACACTGTCGGGGTGCGAGTCCACTCTGCCTTTCCAAAGCAGCACTGATTTCCAATTCCACTTCAGGAATTCCGTTGGGGCCGGTGAAGAGTAAATTTGCCAGGCTTACTGATGTGCCAGCTCATTTATCACATGAATACCCACTGAGTCCGGTGCTTGTCACGCCTGCTTCCTGGCCCTGCCAAAGCCCTCTGTGTGGGTGATGCCCATGTTCCACAGGGGCTGTGGATGACAGCTGTATCACTTGCAACTTGGCTTAAGCAAAAGTGGTCCTCTCTCTCTGTTGGGGGGCTATGATGTGTTTCACAGCAAAAACCCATAAATTACACCCTCAGGCAGTGAGTTGTGGCTCATTTACTGCACACCTGTCTATGCAACGTGTTCTGTCTCTTGTGCAGCTGCAGGTCTGTTCCTGAGTCAGCATGCTGGAGTGGGCTGCTTCTGTCTCTCAATGCTGGGACTCCAGAGGTCACCCCTGCCCTGTGGACTGCTGTGGTCCCATCATTACCCTCCTGGGGCACTGCCTCCTGCTCGACCCTTGGCTTCTGCTCATCACCTCACCCCTAGGAGTTGTGTGCCCGGGTCTTCCTCAGGGTCATCAAGAGACACTGGCTGCCTCATCTGCCATGGTTGGTTGCTAACAGTGTTAATTCCTCTCCTCACAGAGCACCCGGAAGCCTACTGTACCAAATGGGTGGTCAGGGCACGTTGGAGACAGGAGAGAGGATGCAGAGTCCACTCGCTACTAGTGGTGTGTGTGTGGGGGTGTGTGTGGGGGGATTCTTTACCTTTGTGGTCTCCCACTAGGCAGGAAGCAACACTGGGAGTATGACATTCAGTTATCAAATGCCATTAGAATATTTATGTCATCCCTCAGGAACCTGTCTATGCATTTCCCAGTCTTCACCATAATTTTGTCCCACGGTTCAGGAATGTCATTCTATGAATGGCCCCAGGCTTTGAATGGAATGCAAAGGGGAAAACACAGAGGTGGTAATTCAGCTGCAAAAGGGCTCCAGCATGCGTCAGTTACCCAAACTGGCCAAGGAAGACAGAGTGTGAAGAGGAATGTGTGTGCGCATGTATGTCTGCGTGGGTGTGACAGCATATGTGTACGTGCGTCTGTTGTGTGCGTACGTGTATGTGCGTGCTTACCCTGGAGGTGAGAACAGCCCATCTGCCTACTCTGGACCTGGCACGAGGTGACGTCCAGAGTTCAGGAAAGGTGGGAGACGATCAGAAGACAAATGACAACACAGATCAAGGTCAGGTACAGTTTCAAGAGCACAGTTGGCCCCTCACCTGTGTGAGGACATGTAGAGGAAGATACCAGGTGGGCCTGTGAGAAAGGTTACCTCTGCTCAAGTCAAGGAGACAGAGTTGTGAACTGTTACTAGCTGTCCTGCCATGTGAGAGCCCCATGGTCACTATCTCTAGCTATCTCTAGTGGGAAAGGAGTCCTAAGTAGGAGGCAGAGACAGGAAGGCACAGGGAGGATGTAGCCCTCCGCCCAGTGGGCTGAGGGAGGGACCATGCTGCCTGGCGCAGGGGCCAGCGCAAGTCCATTCATTCGCTGGGGGTCCTAGAAGGCTGAAGTCAAAACCAGAATACTTTCCAAATGTCAAGAGACCACAGCCTCTTTTAAAGTTTTCCCAATTCAATTTCTAAGGCATGAGGCTCCCCTGAGCCGGCCTCAGTTCTGCAGAGCTGGTGTTTGCTCCTTGGCAGGAGTGGGCCTTCCACTTTTGCCCACCCCTGTGCAGTCACTGCAGTGGGGAAAGGTCCACTGTTGAAGTCACAGGGCCAGATGGGGTAGCGGACCCCAAAGTTGTCATTGTGGGCAGTGAGTTTGCATTGACAAGGCAGACTCCCCGACGGACACAGACCCACTAGGGGCAGGCTCTGCGGATCCCAGCTGATGGGACCAGGGCTGAGCCCTAACGGCCGAGGCCACTGAGGAAGCCCCCACCCTGCCCCTTGTGCTTCAGCAGATAAGCGCCAGGGGTCCTTCTGTAGGTAAGAAGAAAACCGATTTGTCACAAAGCAGATGGACGCTGGGGGGAGGGGGGGATGGATTTCCTCCTGTGATTATGTTGTACTTCGGAGCCATTAGCATAATGCTGTCATTCTCTCCCTTCAGCGCCGCCTCTGCCTCCTTTTCATGTTGGTGAGCTCCTCCGCTCCGTGCTGAGGAATTGAACTGTCAGACAAGGACTCGCCTGCTCCTCCGCCCTATTCATCAGGGCCCGCCCCAGGCACACCCACCTCTCCACCTGCCAACCGACTGATACACAGGCTGGGTGCTCTGCGACTTTCCCAGGATACCGCAGAAGCAGAGACGCCAAGAGTCCTGGCCTGCGCTGCGGCAGTGGTCTCCAGAGGCCCTGGGAAGGCCGCTGGCTAGGAAGAGGTCAGGTTTGGTGTCAGGTGTACGAGTTCAGTGATTGAGGGAGTCGGGGCTCCCTCAGCCCTGGTTTCCTTAGATGGATGGTCTTGTAGCAATAAATCTCTCCCAGTCATATTGCAGACTTGTTGAAGGATCCGTTGAGAGAACGCAGAGCAAAGTCAATTGCAAATTCAATGGCAAGGCAGGCTGCTGTCAAGTTTTCCCTGTGAACTGTGCAGATGAGTCCTCGGGTTGACAGCTCTGTGGTGTTGAATGAGTTGCTTAGCCTTTCTGGGTCCTGACTTTCTAACTTATACAATGAAGGCAAATGGTTCTGGTACGAAGAATTCTCTAAGAACGAGGGGGTGGGGGGCGCCTTGCTGGGTCACTCACATAAGTGCTACACTGTTAGTGTCTTTACCATCCTGGTGCCTTCCTCTGGTGCCCAAAGTCCTCACACATGCAGGCCTTGCCACTCCGTTCTTGGTGTATTGAGAGCACCGTAAGTTGCTGAAACGGAGCAGGCATTTGACACCTCGTCCAGGATCCACACTTCCTCCCTACTACCCTCTGAAGTCAGACACTGCCAACCTCACATAAAAGACCAAAATTGCAAGTTTCCATGGGCAATCCTCTAGAAGACGGCAGAACCAATTTCTTGTCATATGGAGTCCACGCAACCTATTTTACCAGAGACAATGTTGTGTGAGACAAGGCTGCACCTATGATAGCTGACTGAAAATGCTAAAAAGAAAAGAAAAGAAAAGGAAAAGAAAGGACATCGCGGAAGGCAACGGAGACAGTAGTCACAGGAAGTACCTCTCTCTCAGGAACTGAAAGCACAAGGTCAGGGACCAGAGCCTGGAAGTGTGCAGATGGCATCCCACAGAGCTGGCTGGGCTCTGCCCACTGAGCCTTGGCCTGAGCTGCGGAACTCAGGGAGGCCCTACAGATGGAGACCCAGCTCTGGGAATGAAGGGTGGTACCTAGAAGGAGTGTAAGGCCGGGAAGAGCTGGTTTGGCTGCACATCAGCCGTTGCAATGGCCGCTGCTACCATTGCTACTGGAAGAATGAATAGTGGGCATGGCTGTCAAAGGCAGTCCCGGACAGGTTCCTTCTGGGTGCCCCTGCTGGGGACCATAACCACAGCTTGCTAGTCAAGGAGGACAGTTGTTTGCAGTTCTGACTCTAGCATCGTAAAGCAGAATGTGAGAAGTTTGGTTTAAAGCTGAGTGTTAACAGTTTGATGACTGACACGGTCCACTCCTTGGCTACTAAGCATCCAAACCCATCCAATTCCCCTAACGAAATGCAATAACCTTTCATAAAAAGAAAAGTGCATTGCCTCTTACCCCAAAGTTTGATGTAAAGTTCTTAAGAACTGTTGTCTACATATGGTGACACCTAAATGGGTGTCATCTCTGTGTTATCTATTCTTCAATCACATCCCAAGTCAATATCATCTAATCTCTAGATGAAATTATTTTTAAAATTCTTCCCTCCACCCTTAAATCTTTATTTCAAATGAGGAGAAAGAAAGGGAATGGATGAGAAATTTGTAAATAGCTGACTCCTAACACAGGTAAAGTATTCAAATGAATGGTTGGCTCCAAATGTAAAAAGTCTGTCAGGAGTGCTATGCCAGCAGTACGTATCTGTTTACTTGATGCATTCATTTATTATTATTATATTAGTGGGCATTGAACCCAGGACCTTCAACATGGAGCCACATCTTTAGCCTTTCTCTATTTCTTTTTTGTTTTTGAGAGAGGGTCTTGCTAATTGCCCAGGATAAGGCTTAAACTTGTAATCCTCCTATCTCAGCCTCTCAGGATCACAGGCTTGAACGCCATGCCCAGCTTCATTATCCTTATTTTACTAGCGAGTTCTGCAGGTGATTCACCTTGAATTTTGCCATAAAGAGGCACTCACAACCTAACTGCAGCACTGGATACTCAGAAAGTTTGTGCAGTATCAAAAGACTTTTAAAGATAATTTTAGACCTATACAAGTGTTGCTGGAATAACTTGTCCTGGGAAGACATGAGCACCAACATCTACTCACGCCTGATATGGTACAGCATATGGGCCAAAATAATGATTATGCCAGGGTCCGATTTGGCAGCCCAGGGAACGTACTGGGGCTATGAACAGGAGGGTAGGTAAGGGCTCCTGCAGCAGCACAGGTGAGGGTTAGTCACAGGGATGAGGGTGAGGGCTCACTCACAGGCCTATGGGTGGCTTAAAAGACAGTCGTAGCATGGAAAAGCATAGGTCCAGCATAGTGACACTTTTGGAGACTGCACACTGCCTCCGCAAGCCTGTCCCCTGGGCCAGCTACAGTTTTGATCTCACAGGACTTCCTCCTCAGACTTGCCACAGCCTTTGGAGTTTCTGCTCTCTTTAATTTCTCTTTGCTTGCTTCCTTCCTTCCTTCCTTCCTTCCTTCCTTCCTTCCTTCCTTTTCTTTCTTTCTTTCTTTCTTTCTTTCTTTCTTTCTTTCTTTCTTCCTTCCTTCCTTCCTTTCTTTCTCTCATCTTTCTATTTGAGACAAGGTCTCACTCTGTACTTCAGGCTGGCCCTCAACTCATTATGTAATCCCAGCTGGACTCAAATTCAACTCTTGCCTCTGCCTCCCATGTGCTGAGATTACAGGTTTGTACCACCAGCTCTGCTTGCTAATTCTTATGTGGTTTGGAGGAATCAAACCCCGGTCTTGCTTTTACTAGGTGAGTGCTCCAACCACTGAGTTCTGCCCCTAGCCCCGTTCTTTTCTTGCTTTTGGTTTGCTCCTTACTCCTGGAACACACACACTCTCTCTCTCTCTCTCTCTCTCTCTCTCTCTCTCTCTCTCTCTCTCTCTCAGCTCTTCCCTCCAACTTTCCCAGCTTCTATCAGGACAAGGCTTGACCCTTAAAATTTTACACATTATCTGCAGCCTATTTATAACACACTGACAAGTTTATTTCCTTCAAAACACCCTTATCACCAGTGTTCATGCAGTATGTGGACTTGAGTAGAGGGGCGTCACCAGCATTCTCATATGGAGACCTCCCGAGTCCTTTATGTTGAAGTGAATCCAAGTTGGGAATTACTTCTTAGACTCTGAAGATACTAAATTGATAATAATAATAATTATGACTTAAAGAAGTTAGAAGTGAGTAATCATGGGAGTCATTTGCAGTAAGACTCATGAAGTAATCAAGGATTCTGGAGGTTCTGCTGTCCTGACTTTGGGAGTCCCTCAGGTTGCAGCATGGAAGTCAAGGAGCTAATGGTACAGGGCTCCAGGACACCAGCCATTAACTGCCCTTACAAATTTAGGAAGCCAGAGCAGCAACATATTATGGTAGAGGCCCCAGGATGCTAATCAGAGGTGGGTAGGATCTCACCCAGACAGAAACCCAGGAGCTGCCACACAGTTGCCACCATGAGAGCAATGGGTTGGCAGAGTCTTTTTATATGTTTCTTCCAGAAGAGTGGAGGGAATATCATCCTGCTCAGCCGTACAACTTCTCCAGCCTGTGAAAATACTGGGTGCTGGGGGTCTTTGTATGTGAATGAGGAGGGGGCAGGTATTGAGGACTGATGGGGGCCTTCATGCAGAGCCACAGCACAGTTCTTTCTAAAATCTTTTATGTGGCAGCAAGATCTTGCTAAGTTGCTAACATCTACCTGTTGGGTTCAAACTTGTGATCCTCTCAGCTCAGCCTCCCCGACTTCTGAGATCACAGGTATATACCATAAAGCTTGTCTTGGGAGCCTTTTTCATTGAAGGCTTAGGGCAGCCAGAGAGACTCAGCTCTCTTAACTTCAGGTAGTCTTCTTGTTTTTGAAAGGTGGAGGTCAGGGAGAGATGAGTCCAGAAGAGCTCTGGTTGGTTTCCGTGTGGAACAAAGGGTTCCATTTTAGCACCCTATGATGGTAGGGCCTAGCAGCTAAGGGCAGCTCCCCGTGATGCTTTTCTAGCAACATACAGCATGGTCTGTCTCCACGCCTACACTGGTCCTGATCCTGGCGCCCACAGCGATGCACTGTGGTAACACAGTGGTCTGCTGCCTCAACTTCACACTCGTGATCTATCTTCTTGGTAGCTGTGCAGGGCTGAGCTGTCTCTCTACCCTCTGGGGGGTGATTCTGTGCCTCTTCCCCTAAGGCCTCTGTACATGCGCTGACCATACCTCAGTGCTGAGCTCACCGCTGAAAGGGAGATCTGGGTTCAGGTGCACATACACTATCATAGGTGAAACAGAAAGGGCCATGAGCCCTTGGGTCCAAGTGTGGGGAACCCTCGAGACCCAGGAACCAAATGAGTTTGTCACCACCTATATAAGGACTCTTTATCATGGAATTTTTGTCATTCTTTCTTCCTGGTCCTTTCCTCCCTGAGAAAGCAGAGCCACATATATACCTACATCCTATCAGAAAACTCCAGAAAATTTAGGAACCCATGACAGGCATCTGGAACTGATAAAAAAGGGGGGATTCTTGAAGACTTACATGTAAGACTTCATGTTTTGGTTTCTAGATGAGCCTCACTGACTCAGAGCTCTTCCTAGGCTCTTTGAGCCCCGTGGAGTGTCCATAAAGGCAGTAAGAGCTAAATACAACAGAGTGAGTTGCTCAAGGCTCAGGGAGCTTGCACCACTGATATGATATTTACCACCTTAGAGAACCATTAGACTCTAGCTCTCAAAGAGTCAATCTAAGTTGGCTATGTTGGAAAGGCTACTGCATTAGTTCGGGTTCTTTCAAAAGACAGAATTTACAAATTTTGTCACAAAAGAACCTATTAGGAAGGCTTACAAAACCAAGGATAGAGATGGTCCAAGATGGCTGCTCGGCCATGAAGTAGATCTCCTGTCTGGGACCACAGGACAGCCAGCGAGGTGAGAGTCTGCTGTAGAACTTGGGCAAAGACCGAAGCCTAAAGATAGGCGACTGAAAAGCAACAACAGGCACAGGTCGGGACTGGAGCCAATCTGTGCTGACGATCTGCGATGTGTAGCAAGTTGGCATCCGTGGAAAATTGCAAAGGCAAGAGCTTTTCCAGAGGAAGAGCTGTGACATTCCTCCCTCTTTCCTCCTTTTATACCCTTGTAGTTCCAGTTGGCCCTCCCACAACTGGGTGGGTGCTCTTCTCTCATTGGCCAGCCCACAAATCACTCACACTCTAATCCAGACCAGTTCCTGATCCCCAGTCTAGGGTGGTGCACAAATCCTAATCCTAATGGAGATGTGGTTCCTAACAACCTCAAGCTTACATAATTCCATCAATGAACACGGCTACTAGGAGAAAAATATAACAAAAAACTCAAGTGAATGTAAGTATAATTAGCATAAAATACATCAGAATTTCATACCAATCTAAGTCCTAGATTTAGGAAAAAAGAGTGATAGAAGAAATATAAGGAGGACTTCTGATGGAGGATGTAAACCAAAGGGAAGCTAATTCTCAGCTAAGCTCACAGATGTACACAGCACTCATGCACACACACACACACACACACACACACAGCACTAGAGACAGACTTTTGAGCAAGCATGCCTATTTTTATATATTTTATGAATTAGTGAGAGTATGAATATATTTTTGTGATCTTTCTAAGACCAAATAGGCAATGATATCAAAAGCCATAAAAATATTTATATTTTGACCTACACTTATCATCCATTATCATATTATTACATTCAAAAATTATTACAAATATTATTCATAACATATGAAAATGAAATGAGGTAGAATAAAGCAGACTAAAGAAAAAACAAAACCCAAAGGGAAATGGCTACATAAATTAGAGTGAAGACATGAACCATTTAAAAATAATTTGTACAAATGTTTAATGACATAGAAAACTCACTGTATAATTAATATTAAGTTAAATGAACAGGATTCCAATCTGTGCAGGGAGAATGACTTCACTCAACAAGGCGTGCACTCTTCTTGAAGAAATGTCTTGGTGTGCAAGCACCCAGGTAGCCAGGATAGTTCTTGTCTGTTGAGGGGAATATGTGGGTTTCTGTTTTCACTATTCTACGAGGAACTACAAGTTTGGAAAGTACAGATGCATTCCTTAAGAGAAAGCTCTCAGTCTGGAGACAAATCTTCTTTCCTCTAAGAGTGCACTTCAGGCCCTAAGGCAAAGGACGTTGAACACAACCTTGGGCAGTGCCTCTAACACACTTGTTAAAATGATGTGAGCTTGTCTTACCTAACTGACACATATATGGACAAAGCCATTGCCAAAATCAAACAGTTGAATATTACAGGTAACTCTGTGAAGAGTGGCTAACCTCTGCCCCTGAGGTGTGGCTTTGTGCTGGTCACATGGTTGTCTTTGTGGAAGGATTCTGAGAGTCTGTACCATCCTGTCAGAAGTCAGTGGCCAAGACCACAATCTTTTTCTAGTCTTCTGTTGGAGATGCCCAACTTTGACACCCTGTCCTGCTCTTGCCCCTTCCGTATTGCCTCCTTCCTCCCATACCTGCAACAGAAGAGTGCATCTTCCTTTCTCAGGCTGACCCCTGCATCATAGGCTTTATCTTCTTCCCGAAACCCTTCTCTCCCAAGGTAAGTAAGAGTAAAGCAATTCTAGTTCAAACTACCTTGATATCTCCTGGCAAAGAATATTTCTTGGAATTATCCATATAACCTCTTTTTCCAACAAACTAACTCTTCTATTGTGTCTGTTTATGGAAGCTTACTTTATGTACACTTCTTGTTTATCATAGGATGTGAACAACATAAGTCATATTATTTTAAATGTAGACCATAAACATATGTGTAGATCACTTTCCTTCTAAACACCACATAGTGATAACACATACACTTATAATAGCAGACATAAGTGTTCATTTAAATACCCAGCTTCCCCTGCTATGAATCCATAATGCTGTTATTGAGTAGGAATTTTGTACAAAGGCTTTAATTACTACAATGAAACCCACCAGAGTGTCAGAGTCTATGCTCTGTATATAAAATGTAAGTATTTGAATTCTCTGTGTTCTTAACAGGAGACTGACTATACCATCACAGCATGGGGCCAACAGGTAGTCCAACTGAATTGGTACATAAAACCTACTTGCAGCAGTTGCTAGCACATGAGAGCTCAATGAATATATTCCATTCATAGAAATTTTCTGAACAGACTCTAACAAGCGACTGAGGATGACATGTTCACAGCCGTATGAATGAACTTGCTTGTGCCATCTCATGCACAAGGCTGTACCATGGTATAAGGGAGCACCTCATATCTGCCCAGGAAGATCTATTCCAAATGCCAGGAAAGCTGGCCAGCCGTCTGAGGCCAACTCCAATGACGTACTGCCTATAAGGTGAGATAGACCCTGACAGCTGCAGAGGACTGGAAAAGGACTGTCTTAGTTACTTTCTCATTGCTGTGTCTCAATACCTGATGTGTACAGCTTTAAGGAGGAAAGATTTGTTTTAGCTTGGTTTCAGAAAGTCACAGTCCATTCACATGTGGGTGGCTGGGAAATGGTGCTATCACATGGTGCTATCACATCTCTAGCCATGATCTACTTCATGGCTAGAGATCCTCACTGCATGCTGGAGCAGAGAGAAGTCTGGGAGGGAGGGCGGAACCAGCACACCCCTCTTCAGAACAAGCCCAAGCTTCTGCCCCTTCAAGCCAGGCCTCGCCTCCCAACCCTAAACAGTATCCACAGGTACATCAGGCTCTTGGAGGACACTCCAGATCCAAAGCACCGCAGGATGTCATTTCTCTTATTTACTCACTTGTTAGTAACCTTCTTTTTTGTTTTTATTTTCCTGTGGTATTGGGAATTAAATCCAGGGGGACTACACCACTTTGCTACAGCCTCAACACATTTTACTTTTTCTGTTTTGAGACAGAAATTTTCTCAAAAATTTCTCAATATTTGAAAACTCAAAAGTAAGCCAAGAATTTTGAAAGTAAATAATATTTTGAGTAGACCAGTACAGCTGAATTCTGTCACATAAATTTTATGCTAGAAATTGACCTCAAAGTTATTTTTTCTAAGGAAAAGGCCAACAAACTCATATTATCAACTCACTTTTATTTAGAAAGAAGCAAGTGCTCATAAACCCATAATTAGAGCATGAAATTTGGGAAAGAAACTAACAGGAATTTTGTCAGTAAAACAGTCTCCTAAAAATGTTCATCGTGCATATACCCTTTCATATACTTTTACACATTCAGTGAATAATTTTTCTCAATTTCACAATAGATTTAGGAGTTGCTGAATCTGAGAAACTCCTTGTTCTGTTACTGAGAAACAACCCTGCACATCTGGAGCACTTCAGAAATCTGTTGGCAATGGTCTTAAGAAACAATTAGCTAATGGTGCCACCTATCACGCTTATATGGTTTAGAGAATTTTAGATTGGAGGAAGGATGATCTAAAGCTTTTAGGAATAACTCTTGTTTCTAGTATTTATAAAAAGTGGAGCAATCTAGTCACCTGGCCTCATGGAAGATACTCAGAACATGTGGCAGAAGGCACGATCTGCAGCTTCCTTCTGCCACATACAGTTCAGTGGCCTCCCAGTGAGGCTTACACCTTTCCTGTGAGTCTTTAGAGAAATCAGAGACAAATCTGCATCTGACATCCACAATACCGCTGTGAAGATTTGCAGTGAGAATGTGCCACTGATTGTTCATAAGACTTTCCAAAATACACTCAGCCCATCTTCAAAGTATTCTTTGTGTCATATGATGAGTCAAAGGTGTGGACTGAAACTTTGCTCCTAGGCTCTACTTAAAGACATACTAGAACATAGACTGGGTTTTCCCTCACTTTTTATAAAACTAACACAGTGGACATATGGTTTAAGGTAGTGCAGAATGGTCAGGACTAGACAATGGCGTCAAGAAACAAAGAGGTAAGCCCTGTGATTAACTTGACCTATGCCTGGCAAGAGTTTCCAGGATAGAACACAAGAGAAAATTGCCTGAACAATGGATGTGATTAGGCCTAAACTAAGGGTAGTCCTGAACTTGCTTCAAGACAGCCTTGAAAGGAGTGGATGTTTCCAAATAATTTGTGTTACAGAACAAGGCTTAGACATATTTGAAGACCCAACATACAGTCACACCACAATTCACAAAATATAGCTTTCAACGAGAAATATCACACAGCCAAGAAGAGAAATAGGAACAAAAATGAGGAAAAAAATACCCTTTAGAATTTGTCACAGTAATTTAAAAATGTTTGTATTGTATACTATTATAATACTATAATAAGTATCCTTCATACATTCATGAGGTAGAAGAAAGTAAAATGTGTTCAGGAGATGTACAAAAATAAGATTTAAAAATACACAAGTGAAATGGACTTATAGAGATGAAAAGTATAATATAAACCAAAAGAAATTTGCAGCCAAATGTGGTTATCAACAGATTGTATGTCAGACAAGATTAGTAAACTTCAAGACAAAGAAATTAAACTAACCGAAAAATAAATAAATAAATAAATAAAAAGTAAAATTACAATAACAGAATACAAGTTTTAGAAAGGCCTCAAAGGCGTGATTTTGGAATAATAAGGGCCCAAAAGGAAAGGCACAAGCTGGGAAAGGAAGTAGAAAATAAATAATGACCAAATGTTTTCCACTTTGCCAGCTAAAAACTTTGAAGTTCAGTGACACTAAAGCAAACACGCACACAGACACACACTAATAAACAAATATGAAGAGCAGTGTCGGAATAGCAAATAAATCAAGGATAAGGAAAATATAGACCTGTTTTTTTCACTGCCACAGATCAAACCCAATGTCTCAGTGCATGCTGGGTAAGTACTTTACCACTGAGCCACACACCACCTTACCCTTGGGAAAATATTTCAAGCCTGGCCAGTTAGGATAAAATTATTAGGCACATAGGTAGACATAAGCAGGCCTGAGGGAGGGAGGGGATAAAACTAACATGCTTTGCTAAGTATTCAAGGGGAAACCTAAATGCATAGTGAATGTTTAAATTTCTCAAAAAAACATTACAGTGAAAATACAATGAATGGTGCTGCCAAGTGCTATCTAACAGAAAGGCAGGCTGGGTGGTGCAGCGGACACCTTCGAGGCTCTGCCTTGCCTGCCTGCCTGCTGGCCTAAGTCTACCTGCGTGTGCTCACAATAATCCCACCTGAGTAGGGATCTGCTTGCTCCCTATGCATCTTGGCTCAATTCTTTCACCAAAGGCACAAAGTAGTGAGCAGAGCATACGGTTGGCTTCTTTGAGTATCAGGACCTGGCTTTGTGGGGACAATGACACATGCAAAAATGAAGGTGAAATTATGTTGGATTTATTATCAGAAAAAAATGCTAGCTGGAATACAGTGGAAAATATTTTTAAACTACTGAAAGGATTTTCAAAAACTTGACAACAGAAAATTTCATATTCCCTGGAAAACATCTCTTAAAGCTAAATGCATTCTCAGTCATGGGAAACTTGCAAGAAAAATTCACTGCCAATAGAACTTCATTGTAAGTAATACTAACGTTAAGTTTTTCCGTCAGAAGAAATGGAACGCCAGAAGGTAATCTCGGTGAGCACACAGAACAAAAGACTCACGGAGACTATCAATATGTAGTTAAATATAAACATTTCTTACTTCTCAGCTCACATTAAAAGCCAGGGGGGTTAAATAGGAATACATGGTCATAAGGCTCTTACACTGTTTCTAAACTACGGCATTCCATGAAGACCGACTGTGGATAGGTAAAAATATCTACTGTAAGCCCTAAAGGAACCAATAAGGTAACAATAACATACAGCCAGCTGCCAGGAGCTTCCAGGAAGGAGGCACGGGAGATTGCTAGGGTACTGAATTATTCTATGAGAGTGAAGTCATGTCACCACTGCAATTCACTGAAAGCCATATAGTGTGCAGCACCAAGAGCGAACTCTATGGAAAGAACCACAAGGAACCCCAAACTTGGCTGAGTTGTAACATATCAATGTTGACTCCTTCTCCATATAAATGCACCACTATAAGGGGACATGTTAACAGAGGATCTGCCTTGGGGTGTGGGAGGAGTGTAGGAAAACCCTGTACTTTCCATTCTTTTCTCTCTGAATATCTTAATTAAAATTTAATGAAAAAGATTTTGATCCTTGCCATGATTCCAGGAGGTGTGCTCAACCAGGAAGAGTTTCCTCCTCCCACCTCTGCCCCATTGGGGTTAATAATTCCTCAAGTTTTTCCCAAGACCTCTAGCCCAATACACTTGGGGCGCCATATGATCTTAGTTTGACTCTGCTTTTATTGGATCTACGACACAGAGCTCTTTTTCACTTGTTTCCAGATTAGTCACGACTATGGAGAGCTGTACCCAGTGTGGCGATGCCCAGACCTACTCAGCTCTCCGTGGTTGTGAACCTTCTGCCCACAGTCCTGTGGAGCCTGGCTGCCCTTGGCTCCAGTCAGATTTACACACCTTCTTGGTGACCAGGTACAGTGGCAATGTGCCCACCAGTTTAAGTGCTTGCTAACATTTGTTCTTCTTTTACTTATTTCTGATTCTATTTATCAACATTATGTGTAATCTACTATTTCATATATTTTTTTATTTCTATGTGACACTGAGCACCGTTTCGGTGGGTGGGAATAGACATATGAAACCTAACAATTAAATATCATGGTTAATTCAGGCAAAACACTGGGCTCAGTCCTTCAAGTAGTGTAGCACCTGCCCTACATGTACAGACACGCCTGAGGCCAGCTGAACGTGCTCCTCTTGCTTTTGCTAGAACTCTTCTTAACAGCAGCAGGCAAGACAATGTTCTGCGGAGATTGCCAAGGTTCTTTATGAAGCAAGAGTAATGCATTTTGTAAACAGCTGTAATGGCTTTAGCGGCATTGTGAAAGCAATTTTACGCATTAAGCACACTTACAGAAAGGATTTAGCATGGGAGCAGTCTGAAAGGCAAATGGGGGTTGGCTGTGTACTGGCAGAGCCTGAAGGAGAAAGATGACAGGGAGGGTAACTTCCTGGGCATACGTTACCTGCATGAGTGGGCTTGTCTGGGGGGGGGGACCCTCTACCCAAGGTTGGTGCTCTGGTTGTGGCTACAGTTCAGAAGTGGAGAAAACTGTAAAGCAGTCACGGTGGCACTGCCTGGCCTCTTCTGCTAGACCTTCCTGCCTGCCTGTAACAATGTCTAGATTGTCCCGGACAGTCTGGGGTAACGTCTTCATCTCCGATGCCTGAATCACTCCAGCAGGGCCCCATTTGTTATATAAAGTGGCACTCATAGATTTCAGGGATCAAGACATGGATATCTCTGGGAGCCCAGGGATATTATTCAGGTTTCCAGAAGAGTTTTATTTATACTGGCCCAAATTCCAGAAACATGAATGGTTATACAAAGGGCATTATCCCATAATAGAATACTATTCAACAATAAAAAGAATTAGTATCTGATGTCTACAAAAGATGGATGAATCTCACAAACATTATTTCGGAGTGAGAGAAACCAAACACCCAAAAATCTATACAACATAGTTTCAATTATTGGAAACTCCAGGATAGGCAAAACTAGTATGTGATGAAAGCAATCAGATAAATTATACAATCACTTTATTGGGTAGGTTTTTTTCCACAAAAATAGGAAAGACAACATTCTGTAGAAGAGGAATTTATTCTCAACTAGACTAGTTTAAAACAATTGAATTGTATCTATAAAAATTTACATTTTATTGTATATAATATATATTTTAAATATGTTGACTAAAAAGCAAATTCATAGACCTATTCAACTCTCCCCACTTCTTTTGTGCCTCTACCTAGTAGACCAACTAGGGGAAAAAATGTAGCTGATAAAAGTCAAAACATATCTGTTCTTTTAGCATGGACACTGCCTTATTTTAGGTTCTTGTACATGCCACTAATTTATTCTAAATTATTCTAATCTAGCATTCAGAGGACCTCACCTTGGCAAGTAGGCCAAACCTAATTCCATAGGAGAAAATGAGGCCACAAAACTCCACTCGTTATCACATTGAATGGTGTTTATTTATTTATTTTTTGGTAGGCCATGATCATGGGTGATGCTGACTGTGCGCAGACCTTGGTAGGCTGAGAAGAGTCTTGTCTCTGTGCCAGCATACCTATATCCAGGCCACTGCTCTTCCTTAGAGAGAAGGCAGGATGGGCTGGGACCCGGTCATTCTACTTTAGCACCCAGTTCTCACCACTACAGTAAGGTTACAGTGTGCTGCCTTCTTTGGTTTCCTTGGGATGGTCTCACTGATATTCAATTCAGAGAGTAACAGCTTTAACCTACTGCCTAAGTGCAGTCAAATGTGCATCACAGTGTAATGACCAAAGACTTCCCATATTCTCCTTCTGGGGAGAGAGAAAAAAAATCTTCAGAATTGAAGCAGAGAGGACTCTAGTAAAGTGGAGACCTGGGCAGTGGGCTTAAAAGCCCCACAAATTGAAAATGATTCCATCAACCTGGTTAAAGCCGAGAAGTCCAAGCCCACTTTCTGTCTTCCTTGTTTGCTCCTCTCAGCCATTTCACTCCCAATGACAAACATGACACCTGCAGGTTCGCAGAACCAGGAGACTAGCTGAGTTGTCCTTAGGGCTCCCCGACCTGATCTACTTATCCTGTGCACATGGTGAATGAAGACCTCAACCTTGAGTGTTTGGATTCTGAGGAAAGGAGAGAGACTTGACTTACCAGGCAGATGAGGAAGCAGTTAAGAAGAAAAATTCAAGGAAGGAAACTGCAGGAAGATCCTAAAGCTGTTATTCACTCAGATCTCTTTATAAGCGAAGGGTTCAGGCGGGAGGAGCAGAACAGCCCCTTGCCCAGTGCCCTAGGCCACTGGTGTGGCCAGGGTAGGAGGAAGAATTGCTGGTCACTAGATTTGCCTGGCAGCCCACGTCGCTATTAAGTCACGGCAATAGCTGAGGTGTGGCAGGAGTGAGGTCCCCAGGGTTCATTATCATGGAAGACGGGTCTACAAAGTGACAGTATCTGGAAGTACTTTGGAACCATGAAGAGGTGGGGCCTCGGGCAGGCCCTCAGATCACTGGGTACGCTCTCAGGAGGTAGTTTGTGTGGGACTCCTTGCAAAAGAGTTGCTATAACAACTTGAGTTTGGTCCCACCCAGTCCTGCTTTGAGTTGTAGTCACTTATTTGCTCCTGTACACCCTCTCACCACTGCTGTCACAATGTGTCACAGTTGAGAGCTCAGCCAATGCCAGCACTGTGCCTTGAAATCTCCCAAACAGTAAATAAGTAAACCTCTTCTTGATAAGTAGCTTATGTTAGGGATTTTGCTCCAGTGACAAAAGCTAACTAAACCGTCACCTTCCATGAACTCTATTCTTGCTCCTTCTTCTTACTACCTTTGTGTCACCCAGTCCTTTTCTTTTTCTCTTTGAACTCTTTGCAGACATCCATAACTGCTCCAATATTCATGGAACTATCTAAGTCTGAGGTTTTCTAAATTTAAGGGAGTCCCAAGTTTTACTTGCTTTACCAGAAAAGACACACACACACAAGGCTGGGAGTCTGGGAGCTAAACGGAGTCCTTCCAGGGACACCAGGGCCATGCATCTACCCTCAATTCTATCTCTTGTCCAGGCACCTGGAGACAAGGCAAAGGACAACATCAAAAAGGGCTGCAAGATGATATCATCCTTCCCTGTGGTTTTGATGAAGAGCCATTGGCTTAAATGGGGAGGAGACCGGAACAAGACAAAGATTCTGGTTTTGATCATTCCTATTCAACACACTGCCTGAACTTCTAGATGTTGCAATAAGATAGAAAATTAAGGATACAAAGATCAGAAAAGAAGGAAAAAACTGTCTTCATTTGCAAGTGACTTGACCACATCAATTGAAAAATCTCAAGGAAAGTAAAACTAAACACAAAACCCACTCTGAGAACTAATAACCAAGTTCAGGATGGTTGCAAGGTACAAGATCAGCGAATAAAAATCAATCATATTTGTACACACTAGCGATGAACATGGAAATAAAATTTTTAATTATGAAACAATTTATAGCCAATAAAAGACATGAAATACTTAGATGTGACTAATAAAACATGTGCGCAAATTGTACGTTTAAAATTACAAAATATTAATGAAAAAATTAAGTTATCTAAACAAATGGAAACATACTGTGTTCTGGATTGGCAGGTTCAAATAGTAAATATGTAAATTTTCTTCAGATCGTGTGACTATTAAAGGGATTATGTTAACTTGAAGGGAGTAGAAAACACACTGGGTAGAGCTTACAGGTCTGTGTGTGAGTGACTTGTAGGCCAGCAAATGAGGGAAGAACACCCACCCTGGATGTGGGAGGCCCAACTGGCACCTCAAACTAAATAAAAGGAAGGAAAAAGAAAGATAGATACAGCTTTTTGCTGGGAAAGCTCTCACCTTTTTTGATCCTCTACTGAGATCAACTTGCTCCTGTCTACACGTCGCCAATCTTCAGTCTTCACCATTGTTCTTTGAACAACCAAAATCCACAGCAGACTCTCTCCAGCTGTCCTGCAGTCCCAGATGGGTATTCTACCTCATGGCTTCCCACTTGCAGACTGCCATTTTGGACTCTCTCTCTCTCCTTGGATTTGTGAGCCCTCCAAATCTCCTTCCTCTATTTCTGTCAATTCTGCCTCTTGTAGAATCCTAAATCAATACAGATTGGTACACAGCTTTAATGTCATTGCTAGTAAGCTCTCAGCAAGACTTGTTTCAGAAATACACAAAATTATATGGAAATACAAAAATACAAGAATAGCTAAAACAATTTGAAATAGAAGAATAAATTTGGGGCGGTAATCCTCCCTGATATTAAGACCTACTACCTATCTTCAGGAATCAAGACAGTGTGGTATTAGCAGAAAGATAGTGACACAGATAAATGAAACTTTAAAAGGCTCTAGAATAAAGCTGCACAAATATGCCCAATTGATTTTTACTACCCGTGGAGAAAGGGTAGGCTTTCTAATATCTAAATTTTTGTTCTGCAAATGACTGTCACAAACTCAGGAACCATGTACACCACATGCTGTTTGGACTGGGAGTCTCCTGCTAAGGCACATGCGCAAAGTCCTGGTGAGTGAGGCCCCTGGGAGGCAGTGGACCCTCTAGGAGGCAAAGCCTGAGGGAGCTGTTCTTCAGATTCTTAGGAGCCAGCCGTAGCAAGGACTTGGGGACCTCAACTCACTGTCTTTGCTTTCCAGCCATGAGGTGAATGGTTTGCTACACTGCACAGTCCTGCCGTGATGTGCTGCCTCAACGTAGGCCTGCAGCAAAGGGACCAACTGATCATGGACTGAAACCTCCAAAACTATGAGTAAAAGAGCCCCATATAAGCTTTATAAGTTTATCATCTCGGGTAGTTTGTGATAGTTATGAGCAGCTGTGTAGCACATCATATATGTAAGAAAGCCAGGTGTAGTGGTACATGTCTGTCATTCTAGCATTCTGGGAGGCTGAAGTAGGAAGATCACAAGTTCAAACACAGCCTGGACCATGTAGTGACTTGATAGACCCTGTTTCAGAAATAGCTTAGTGTGAAGGCCTCAGGTTCAATTTTCCCACTACAAAATAAAACACAATACAACAACAAAAAACCCCACCACCCAACCAAACAAAACACCTGACATCTAGAATAGCTAAAGCACTCTCAAAACACAACAATAAAAATAGGAATCAACTAGCTAGTGGGCAAAAGACACAAAAATATTTTACCGAAGAAATTACAAATGGAAAATAAACACATGGCAAGATGTTCAGTAGAACTTGTTTTCAGAGAAGGACAAATTATTAAAACCATGATGAGATATCACTGCACATCTATTAGAGCTAAAATTAAAGCTACTGATGCTCTCAAATGCTGGTGAAGATGTTGAGAAACTGAAGTTTTTGTGTTGCTGGTGGGACTCTAAGCTTGTACTCTAGAAAACCATTTAAAAAAAATTTAAGGAGAAATCTGCATGTATTGTCTTAGTCATTTTCTTGTTGCTGGGACATAATACCCAACACCTACAATTTAAAGGAGAAAATTTCTATTTTAGCTCATAGTTCAGAAGTCTCAGTTCATTCGGGCATGGCTAGCTGGCAACAGCAAAGCGTTAGAGAAAGTGCTCTTAGCACCCAACAAGGAGCAGAGGGAGAGGTCAGGAAGGAGCTGGGGCAGGAATACATCCCTTCAGGCCACATCCTCAGGGAGCAGCCCCTCCCCACCAAGCCTCACTTCTTAACAGCTCCTAAAATCTAGAGGTTATTCCTCTTGGTCCAATGAAATTCCCAATTTAATCACTTTTGTGGGGAACCATCTCTTTAACTTAATCCACGATGCCTGACGTGTCTGGGTCGGCCTGCTCTGTCCCTGGGCCCGAAGGAGAAAGCTTCTTGCCCAGTAACCCCCTGTTCCCAAAAACCGAGCCCCCTCCTTCCCTTGTCTGTGCCTAACCCAAGTTTACATCCAGCTTGGCTATGATAGAGTGCAAATAGCAAAATGTTATGTACTTCCTTATCTGCCTTGCTTAACAGAATGTTTTGAGGTTATTGTGACTTGACTAGAGCTTGCACGAGCAACTGCTGTGGAAAGCCCTGAGCTTTTGAACCCTATAAAAAGCCTGCCTGAGAAAAATAAAGTTGAGACTTGATCAGAAAGCCTGTCTTGTCTCCCTCCTTTGTGTCTCTTGTCCCTTCTCATTCTCACCCCCGCCCCTCGCAGGTTCTCGTTGAACTGTCCGGCGGGTCCGGACAACTTTTCAATTACACTCGGCTTTTGGTGGCCACTCTAGATCCAAACCATAACATATACTTACCATACTCCAGAAATTGGACACCAGGTCTGAGAATTTAAAACATGTACACATACAATAACCTGAACACAGCTGTTTATATTAGACTAATTGTAATTGCTAAACACTCGTAACAAACAAAATGCCCTGTGATAAGAGAAAGGTTGAACAAGCCAGTACATCCCAACCGTGGAACACCATGGAGAAGCGCAGAGGGGCAAACACTTGGCACCTCACAGGGGACCAGTTCACTGCATATAAGCCTGTATTTAAGGGGCACACACTGAATGTTTCCATTTGTGAACATTTGTGAAGTTACAAATGCATAAATGTAGAGAAAAACTTAATAGTTGACAGGCTCATGGATTTTGAGGGGCGTAACACTGGGTGTGATCAAAAAGGGACAGAGACACATCTTAGTAATGATGGGACGAAACAGTCACTTGTTTGAATGCTAATTACACAAATCTGCACATGTGACAAGTTAGCAGAGAACTGCATGCCCACATTAGTCTGGCTCCTACTGCCCGGTGTTGATATGTGTACAATTGCATGAAATGTACTTTTTAAGTATATGCATATTGTTTATGTCACTTCCTCTGATTTTATTTTAAAATATTTAAAAAATTAAAAACAGTCTTCCATAAATTGTTACTCCATGAGTTTGGGGGAGATTAACATTAGCAGGACCAGTGAATTTTTCTCCTCTGAGTACTCGCGAGGGCTCCATAGAATCCTCCTGGCAGCTCCTGGAGGGGCCTATGGGGAGCAAGGGATCAGAGACCCCAGGCACCAAAGCCCTCACTGCGTCCTTCCACGAGAAGCTTCCCAGACCATGCAGAAGTGGATCTCCCCTTGGCCAGGGCACAGAAGAGCACACCACTGCCATCCTGACTCCTGTCACTGCTGCCTGTGAGCCGCGGCTGAGCAGTACACCTGTGCTCAGGTGACTGAAGGTCTTCCGCCTAAGGCGCTTTATACTCAGAAAAGCACAGAAATGGAGACTTGGTTCAAATGGAAAATAAAAACTACACCAGGGGCTGAGGAAAAAAAAGTTCAAAAGCTTTTCATGAGAAGAAAATGGAAGCAACAACTTTGGTCTACAAGAGTCAGTGGGGTGGGGGCAGAGTCCGGAAAAAGGAAATCGCTGCCCAAGGCCTCCATCTCTGCATCCAAATGGCTAGGGAATCCATGAAGTCGTACTGTGTGTGTACACACTGAATTTCTCAGCTTCAGATAGGCTGTACTCAGTGTTAACTAGCTCACTTGGCTGTTTGAGGACATGCAAATCCTGTCCCCAAAATAGAATAGCACCGCTTCTTGCTGCACAGCTCCCCCACTGTCCCCTGCCCTTTCCCCTCTCTTGCTTTCCCTTTCCTGTCTTTCTCCTTTCTCCCCTCCTTCGCCTCCCTCCTTTTCCCTTGAACACTGTTCCCCACCTCCCCACCTCTTCCTCCTCTTTCTTTCTTCTTAGCTACTGACTCACTCATGGTCTTTCTGTCCGAATGTTCTGCCAGTCAGTCATGTAGTAAAGTCGTCCCCTTCATTTTACAGTTCATGCCCAGTGAGCAGGACTGGGGAGCCTTCTCAGCCCCAGGAGTGGTGGAAGACCACGTGCAGAGGGGTGGGATGCTGCTCCGTTGAAAACCTCGTGGAACTCTGTAGGTCAGCAGATTTAGTACTTTCCAGAGATGAAAACCAGTTTATCTGAAGTAACTCAGACCACGTTTGCTTTTGATCAGGGAATACCATGAGCATCAGGGGAGGTGGGGGGAACCAGTGCCTTCCGGGTGGTCATAGTACTCCTGTCACTTGCTTAGGAAGTCAAACACTATGGAAGGGCTAATGTCTTATTTCTCTACTTGTCACATTACAGCTACAGCTGGTTAGATCGTGCCCACAGACAGGGCACAGGGAGGTGATACCCAGTCGGCTCCCTCACCCTGCACTCGTGGCTGCCTCCTGGGGGTTCTGTGACACTGGGCCCAGGAACACAGTGGGCAGCTCCTCATTACTCTCAGATTAACATAGCCCATTCTTGGGGTAATCATAAAGGCAGTCCACTCTGAGTCCCCACAGGACACTAGTTCAAGTGCTGCTCCCTATTCCAGGCCCAGAAAGGTGACAGCAAGCATGAACTTTGCTGTCTGCTTGCCCCAGGCGGCTGCTCAGAACACAGAGGCAACTGACGGGGTTCCCTTAGGCTCTGGAAAGAGACTTGGGCTTGGTTTATCCTAAGATTAAAGTGGTAATTCACAAAGTCCCCAGTCTAATTCTTGGAGGCATCGTAGGGTACAAGTAGAAGTGCCTATACAGAGGATGTAAGAAGTTGGCTATACATTGGGCACCCCGGATCCACGTGGGCAGTCCATCTTACTTTTTTATATACATTCAAGGGTGCTTGGGTTCCCAAAAGGCACAGAGATTTGCCCAAGGGCATAGACAAGGGAGCGGCTTGCCCAAGAGTGACCCAGTGTCCTGAATTCTGGTCAAAGCTTTTTCCACTACCTTATGGCAGGTGATTTTCTTTCTAAAAGTGATGGACTTCATTCATTCCCTTGTTGAACTGAAAACAAATGAAAATAGATGGCTGTCATTGTGGTGGACGACCTGAGGGCCACGTAGGAAAACTGTCCTGCTTTGGGTGCACTGCAGGAATGTCCTCCTGAGGGTCCGATACATGGTATATGAGCTGTAAAAAATGAAATGCAGAAGAAAGGAAACAAAAAGAGGAGTGTCTAATGGAAAGAAAGGATGGGTTCCAAGTCCCCAACTCCAGAGCACCTAGAGTATGGCACTGTAGCTGAGGATGCCAGCAGGGGACAGGGGGTGGAGGGCCAGGAGACACCATGCTGAGGAGACCATGTCAGCCATTGGGTCTGGATTCCTGTGAAGAGCAAAAGGAAGCAGCTGACAGCTCTTCAGCAAAAAAGCAAGTGGCATCTATTATTTGTCACTAATGTTTTTTTTCTAATGTCCTCTTCAGTTTTTTTTTATCATAATATAGTTTTCTTTGTAGAGGTCTTTCACTTCCTTAAATAAGTTTACTCCTAGGTATTTGATTTTTTGAGGGGCTATTGGGAACAGGATTATTCTTTTTCAGCTCTCTCTTAGTGAGTTCATTATTGATGTAGAGGAGTGATGCTAATTTTTTGTATTATTTTGTAACCTACAATTTGGCTGAATTGTCAATTAGCTCTAAGAGTTTTGTGGTAAAATTTTTGAGGTCTTCCATGTATAGAATCATGGTGTCTGCAAATAAGAATAGTTTGACTTCTTCTTTTCCAATATGTATTCACTTTATTTCAGTCTCTTGCCTAATTTTTCTGCACAAGATATCATCCTGCCCCAATGAGAATGGCACATATTAAGAATTCAAACAGCAGTTGATGCTGGAGAGTTTGTGGGAGAAAAAGAAGCACTTTTATATTGCTGGTGGGACTGTAAACAGATACAACCACTGTGGAAAGCAATATGGTGATTCTTAAAAAGGTTGAAAAAATACTCCATTCAATCCAGTAATGTGTCTTTTGAGTATCTTTACAAAAGAGTTAAAAGCAACATATAACAGAAATACATGTATTCTTGTGTTCATAGCAGCATAACTAACAATGACTAGACTGTGGAAGATGCTGAGATAGCTATCAACAGACGAGTGGATACAAAACTGTGGTCAATGTATGTAATGGGGTACCACTCTTCTATAAAGACAGATAAATTTGGGACTTTTATAGGTAAATGGATGGAACTTGAGACCACCATGCTTTTTGAGGTGAGTCAAACTCAGAAGGTAAAGTATCTCATGGTTTCTCTAAAATGAGAAGCCCAGATATAGGCATTTTATAAAATCAAATGGATGTTATAGTGAGAGTGGTGGAGGTGAGGAGACAGGGAGCGGGAGGGCCAATAATGGTACAGGAGGAGAGATTGTGATGTTGTCATTTTATTCACACACACAAAATCCTCAAGTTCAATGTAACCATTTTATACAGCATATATATACTAGTAAAGATTGGGGGGCGGGGGGAGAGAAGTGGCTTTCATGCTCCTGCTGAGCAATTTTTGACTTAGGTCTTAAATTTTCTGCCTTGGTGCTTTTTTCTGAGATAATAAAGACTGAAGTATAAGTAAACTGTTGAGAAAAGAAGCTGTAGGTCAAGGTTTCTGTTTGGATTCTTGTGTTTTGTGGTACTAGAGATTAAACCCTGTGCCTTCACATTGAGCCCCACCTCAGTTTTGATTCTAAGACAAGGTCACACTAAGTGACTAAATTGCCCAGGCTGGAACCTAACTAGTGATCCTCCTGCCTTCGCCTGCCAAGTGCTGGGATTACATTCCTGCACCCTCAAGCCTCAAGGCCTGGACTCTGAGATTCTGGTGAGCATCACCTAGGCTGTCACACGGGCTCTCCGCTTCAGGAGAGAGATGGTGGGCAAGGTTGGCTTGTGGATGATCAGACTGCCAGGCGCTTGTTGAGTAAGGACCTCAGGGAGAGGGGGACGTAGGGTGAGTCCTGAGATTCCCTCCCAGAGTGTTCTGCAGAGCCAGCTTTACCCTGCCAAGGTGATTTGCCCCGTGCCTCCTCACACAGCGTGCCAGTTATTCATGGATTACTGTTGGTCACAGGGCTCCAGGCTCGTCTAAGAGAAGGCTGCTGCTGACCAACGCAGCCCTTTAATGTGGAGGAGAATAAGGGGTCAGGACTGCAGCGGAACAGAATCACTACTTGTTGTTGCTAACGACCTACACCTGGATGCAACCATCATTTTATTTAAAAAACAGACTCAGAGTGTCTTGGTGCACCGATGTGTTAATCACATTTGCATATGGCACTCTATTTCAGACAACTTGAGTGTGCTAACTCAGAGCAATCCATATTTATGATTTGAAAATTGCTGACTGAATAATTACACATTAAATAACTTCTGTTTCCTTGTATATTATTGTTTCTAATTAGCAATGGAGGAAAATAAAGTCAACATTATTTATGGATACAGTTTAGGCTTGGCGTGCACACAGGGCCGGCTGGCTTCCCTGCATTTTCCTGCCACGGCTGTCCCTCACGGGGCCCAGGACCGGAGGGGTTCTTCCCTACCCTGTTCAGACCGACTGCCAGGCCTGCCCCGTGTGACTGCGTCCCCTGACTCCACAGCTTTCATGTCAAGTCTCCTGCACACAGAAGAGAGTACTCTGGCCCTGAAAGCATTAGCGCCCTGTGGCGCTGTCATGCGACAAGCTGGCTTTTCCTGGTGGACTTCACTCAGTCTTTGGGTAGTTATGTTAGTTTGATCAGACACAACCATGGCTGGGACATTTTCTACGTTGACCTAGTTGCTTCTCTACTTCTGCTTTTTGAATGTGTACATAATAAACAAAATGTGTCAACCCACTGAATCTATTTTGTTAATTGAAAGAAAAAGCAAAAAGAGGATCTGCCCACTAGATTTTGCATCGAACAAATCTGCAGAAATCCTACTTGAGTCCTGCCGTACCCATTTCCTCTCTGCAGTGCCCTCCTTGCTGTGCGGTCTTTCCCTTCGAATACAAAACCTCCAGGGCATAGGACACAACGCTGTATTAAACAAACCCAAATATCTGTATCTGTTTGGCTATTGTAGATACAAGTCTATGTCGCTAGGGTTTAGGAAATTCAAATCCCTGTGGATCTAACCTCTGAGTCTGAATTCAGGCTTGCAAGCAAGCTCCAGCCAAAGGAGCAGTGCTGCATTCCTTTCTTCTGCCACTCCCACATACCTTTTCCTCTGAAGAACTCACTGGGACGAATAGAAGGGAGACCAAAGGGGATTTTGTGTATTCCTAAGTCCCTGGGAGCAGACACTACTGGGACAGCATCTCTAGGGGTGACTCCAACAGAGCAAGTATCCAGAGTAGGCAGCACTCGGGAGGTTATTGGATCCCAGCTGAGCTCACACGTTAGCATCTAAGAATGACCCAGCTCAGCTCACACGTTAGCATCTATGAATGACCCAGCTCTGTGTCCCCACCTGGGCTTTCTGGACAGCTCACCCTGGAAGGAACAGGTGCCACTGCCTGGCCAGTGACCCTCAGACAGCCTCCAAGGTAAAGCTGTTGGGCATGCTGGGGTTGCAAGAAAAAATAATACTCTGACAAACAGGCTTTGTTTTTCTTGTTCTGTTCAGAATGTGCCCAGATTCTGGAAAGAATGTTAATGTCAGGAACACAGGAGACAGCGATGCAGTGAGAGGACATGTGCATATGACCAAGCTGGCGGCCCTGCAGGCAGCAGGAGGGTGAGGAGGGCCAAGCTCCTCCCGCAAGGTAAGGAAGTGCAGCTGTGGTGGGCAAGGCCGCTCCCCCATGTGGTCCTGGCTCTGCGGGGACAGGTAGGGTCAGGGCCAGGGCTTCATCTGCTAGTTTGGAGGGAGTGACAGGAACAGCTCTGTCCCTCTGGAAGTGTCCACAGGCTTAAGGGGCAGTTGGCCAAGATGTTTTCTTCCCGAACCATGGAGCAGTCAGCATAGGGGGTTAGTTGAGCACCAAGAACCCCGGTTGGCCTCTAAGCTGTCAGACCTACCCATGGATGAAGTGGGCATAAGCCTTCTGGGAGATGGCAACTTGCATGACCTAGGAGACCAAGTCCCTTGTCAGTGGTACACCTCCCAAGGGTGAATGAATTTTAATATTTGCCTAAATAAATCCAACAAGGGCAATTTCTGAAAAAAAAAAAAAAAACAATAGATGTCTCCAATGTACAGATCTTTGCAATTAAAGTTTCCTGTGTTTAATGCTGTATACTGAGGTCATATGTGAAGAGAGGAAATTGTCACCTGTTAGCTAGACCTGGCGTGGGCCTTTGCCCACAGGGACATTAGGGAATCCTAGGGTACTTAGGTTTTTTTCAAACCACATTACTAAGCTTTCTGTACACACAGTGGGATCCGGAATCAAACTGTTAGAGCTGAAAAATCTTCTCCTTTGTTCTCCAGATTAAATTCATCCCTCAAATTGGCTCCAGTTACATTTCCTATCTCTGCTGATGAGAAGTGAGGCTGCTCTGAAGGAGCAGCACTGCGGAAAGGTAGCTACACCCCTGGATGCAAACAAATCCTCCTAACCCCTGCCCAGTGTGGCCTGGAATCAGAGGTCCAGCAGTCCTCACACGTGGGCGGCTCCTGCGCATCTGCATGGCCAGCCTGCCTCCAGGTCCTCCAGTGCTGAGCTCCAAGCCTCTCCATCTCCTGTCTTCAAAAGTGCAGTGTCACGTTCGTTTTGATTTCTTTTCTAGGAAGATAACTGCTCATCCAGATGAAGTGGCTTCAAGTGTACATTGTTCTAGTGGCCCACAGGGATCTGAGTGAGATCTGGAGGCAGAGGCAGCGAAGTTGGCCTCTCTGAGGCCCCTAGTATGGGTTCCATTTCTTTTTTCTTTTTATCTTCTCTCTCTTTTTGTTGTGTTGGGAATTGAGCCCAGGTTCTTCATACTGATCTACACCTCAACCTATTTTTATTTTTAGATTTTAAGTCACTAAGTTGCCCAGGCAGGGCTTGAACTTGTAGTCCTCCTGCCTCAACCCTCCACAAGGGGTGAGATTTCAGGCTGTATCTCCTCACCAATGGTCCCAGTACTCCCATTTCTTAAAATGACAGTTCTCACTTGACAAGAAAACCATTTGACTTGTGCCCGGTAGAAATGAACTAACTTATCCTCTGAGAGACATGAACTCAACTTGAGGCTGGAGTCCCCAGGACCTAGGCCCCACTGAATGGGGAAATGGTAGGATGAGCAGAGAGTGGTGCAGGCAGTGAATCCTACCTCCCAGCCTCCAATGTCTGCATGTGGGAATGGGAGGGGAGGTTCTAGAGACGAGGCCTGTGAAGGATCCAGAATAAGAATAAAAAGGCTGGTGTCTGTCAGCACAGGGACCTGCTGTCCAGGGATGGAGCAGAACCTTGTGCCTGGCCTGCCCAGTCCCTCCCTGGTAGAGCAGGCTGCACAAGGTCCCCTGAGAGAACTGGGTAGCGGGAACCACCCAGTAGCTATCCAGCGTGTCTCACCCAATCCAATGGAAACTAGCACTGCATCCAGATCATCTAGGGACTCAGGAAGTGTCCATGACATTGAATTAAGTGTACTTAAAGGAAAAGCTCTAAGTCCGTTCCTACTTCTGTAAATTATTTACATTAAGACTAAAATATACCTAAAACAGATTGCAGGATACATACGAGCCCATGAATAAGCTCATCGTTGAGGCCAGTTCCCCAGCTACACCCTTTCTGTCCCATGCATGTGCACACCCAGTAAGACAGTCTTTGGGATGAAATATGTCTTAGTTACTTGTTTGCTCCTGGGATAAAAAAATCCAACATCAACAACTTAACAGAGAAAAGATCTATTTTAGCTGACAATTTCAAAAGGGCAGCTGGCCATGACAGAAGCACATGGCAGGAGGAAAGCCTGCTCATAGCATGGCAGACATGAAGCCAAGTGAGGGAGGAAGGGTGACGGTACCCTTCCAGTCCTGCCCCAGTAATCCTCTCTTTCTGGGTCAAGTGTCTTGCCCCATCTGACCAGCTCTCATCTCCTAACTACACATCAGTATTTTACAACATCCAGGTACATGAAGATTTGATGTGGGGGTAACATTCTGCCTCAGGCTGCCAAAAGACTCGTGTCCATCTTTTATGCAAACTGCATTCAGCCTTTCCCCAAGTGTTGCCAAAGTCTTAATAATTCCAGAACTGTTTAAAAAAAAAAAAATCCAAGTCCAGAGTCTCCTCTGAGACTCAAGGTAAACTCTTAGATGTGAGCCCCTGTGAAAATCAAAGAAAAGTTGAACACTTCTAACATACAATGGCACAGGGTAAATATTCCCATTTCAAGAAGGAGGAATAGGAGGATAGAAAGCAGTCAATGAAAACAAATTTTAAACCCAGCAGGGTAAGTGTTAAATCTTGTAGTTCCATGTCCAGAATTTGGGGTAAACTCTGGCAAGACATGAGCTCCAAATGGCCTGGATGGTCCTGTCCTGACAGATTGCCTCCAGCTGCAAATTGCTTCTCCTTCGGGCTGGCTCTGCTCACAACCTGTAGCTTTCCTGAGCAGATGATCCATCTTTCTGGCATCTCCAAATTTCTGGCATCTCCACTACACCTTAGGCTTCTCCATAACTTCCTGCATAGCCCTCCCAGGGGCACACTTCCTGGTCTCTAAGACTTTCCTCTGAAATCTAGATGAAGCCTCCATGACCTCACAACTCTTGCACTCTGCATTCCTGTGAAACCAGTACCACATGGTTGATGCCAAGGTCCAGCACTGGCTTGCGCAGCAGTTTGGCCCCCTCAAGAAATCACTGCAGAGACTTCTGAGTTTTTAGATGGCTGAACTCTAGCAAACACTTCTCTCTGTAGCCCTACAGAATGCCCTGTGGCACTCTGCTCAGAGCAAATTCTCTTATCTTTTCACTCTTTAATTGGTAAAGGATGGAATCTTGCTCATTCCTGAAACACTCTCAAGCCATTGTTTTAGCCCTATTCTAAGTAGTTGGCTTCTTTTTAATGCTTATCTCTTTAACAAGTTTGTGCCCTTTTGTTCCATCTTTGCAGCCCCTTCCAGTCTTCCTAAACTGTAAACTTTTTACATCATTTTTCTCTGCTATTTTCCCCTGATTGTCACCATAGAGTTGGCTAAAATCCACAAGTAATACCCATGTAACAGCAAAAACCTTGGACTGCCTTGAGATTTCGTGTGCCTACCTAGAATTCATGATTTCTAGACCAATTGCTGACAAAGTCCTCCTTCTCCTCTGCACTTCTTGAGGCTGGCCTTTACAATCCACACTTCTATCAGTATTCTGGTCTTCTAAGCTGTGACCAGAGTCTTCTATTACGCTTGGCTTATAGCATTCTAAAGCTTTTCTTGTCAGCATCTTCAAACCTTTCCAAACTCCTCTCACAAACAAGTCCCAAAGGTTTCCAAACCACATGGTTAGGCAAAGTCACAGCAACAGCCCCACTATTGGGACCAATTCCTGCCTTAGTCACTTATACATTGCTGTGACATATTACCTAACATCTACAATGTAAGGGAGGAAAGATTTATTTTGGCTTACAGTTTCAGAAGGTCACGGTCCATACATGAGCAATGGTAGAAGCACATGGCAGAAGGAAAAGCAGGAGACAGGCTGTTCGCAGGACAGTGAACACCAAGCCAAGTGAGGGAGAAAGATTGGAGCTACTCTTCCAGGTCCTGTAACACTGAACTGCCCTTTCTGGGTCAATCCCGGTGTTCCACCCCCTCTGACCAGGCTGTGCTTCCCAGTATTGCATCAGGATTTTACAACATCCAGATATATGAGTTTGGGGGAACACTCCAAATCCACACCATAACAAGATGCTGCCAGAGCCAGTATGAGAGCTTCATGCCAGTCTCATTAGTGGATAAATGAGCAAAGTAGTAACCAGGGGAGGTAGAAGCCCATCTCTAATACCATGAGGCTGAACTGGGCAGAGATCAAACACTGGGTACTTGGTTCCACAGTAGTGTCCCCAAGGAGGAAGGGAGACCACACGTCATCTAATGTAGCTCATGTTTTACGGACAAGCAGAGTGTCTGGTGCCATCTGACCCTGAAAACACAGATAGCACTAAGATGAGAAAGAGCAAAGCAACGTACGGGAAGTCAGGCAGAAAGCCAGGCATGAGGAGAGGCTAATGGAAAAGAAACAGTGAGATGCAGCGTATATGGCTTGGAAAATACATGCCCAAGGTCTTTGGGCAGGGAAAGAACCTCGTCTGTGTTTCTAGCAAGTGGGGTGAAGCACTGACGTGTATGTAGAGACTTCCTGAGAGAAAAGGAATGCCTTCCCCACTGAGCAACAGCCTAGAGAGGAAATGCCACAGCTGTCATGAAAGGAACTCCAGGATAAAACATCAAGTTTACTTCAACACACCTCGGAGTCACAGGTCATGACTGCTCCTAATTCCTGCTGGGGAGTCCATTTCTCTGCAGCATGAAACACTGTCACAGGACAGTGGTGGCTTATGCACACTTACCCAGTCCCCGAAAAGTGCAGGCCCTTGTTGTGTGGAAGAGGTGGACCCTTTAGTGTCCACGGTAAGGCCTGAGACCCAAGGGTGGCTCCCTGGGTCTATTTGGGCAGCCCACACCAAGGGCCGTTGGAGTTCAACAAATTCTTTTTGAGCTGAGTCTGCAAATACTAGGAAGGAGACAGGAAGCAGAGGCAAGAACCAGGCAGAGCCAGGGCCTGGAATCCAGGGCTTCTAGAACTGGCAAATTCCGTCACAGTACAGCCCTCAGTTCCTAATTCCAGACTCACCTTATGTCCTTCAGGTCAACAGTGGTGGTGGCCAAGGAAGAGCCCTGTGAGGCCATCCCTTCCCATCCTGCTCTGAGCTGGGAAGCTGGGCTCTCAGCATTCTAATCTCTCTTTAAGATGAGTTAGTTCCTGGATTTCTTTAACCTTTGATGTTATTCATATCGCATAGCTTGGTTACTCTCAGCCAAATATTTTAGGGTTTATAAAATTTCTTTTGAAATGTAAATACCTTACTGAAATAGTAAATGCATTTAAGTTAAAAAATTTTTGTGCGTGTGGGTTTTTTTTTTTTTTTTTTTTTTTTTTTTTTTTTTTTTTTTTTTTTTTTTTTTTTTTTTTTTTTTTTTTTTTTTTTTTTTTTTTTTTTTTTTTTTTTTTTTTTTTTTTTTTTTTTTTTTTTTTTTTTTTTTTTTTTTTTTTTTTTTTTTTTTTTTTTTTTTTTTTTTTTTGGTTGTTGATGTTTTGTTATGGCCTTGTTTGGTTTGGGTTGGGTTTCTTGCAGTGCTGGGGATTGAATGCAGGGCATTGACACTGAGCTATATCCATAGCCCTCTTTTATTTTTAAATTTTTATTTTCAGATAGAGTCTTACTAAGTTACACAGGCTAGGCTAATTGCAATTTTCCTGTCTTAACCTCCCAGACTGCCGGGATTATAAGCAATGTGCCACCATGCTTGGCTTCTTTCTTTTTTAACTACTTGCAACAAAAGTATGATATTGTAAGTATTCAGATTACACACACATACACACACATATGTTCAGAGGTAAGTATTAAGTGTGTGTGTGTTTGTGTGTGAGTGTGTGTGTAAATTATAATAGAACAGGACAGGAAAGAACCCTATTAGAATACTTGACCAGAGAGAACCAGTTGACAGTCACTTTCCACAGTAAGAAATTGCCAAAAATAACCCAAAACTAAAATAGCACATATACAGGGTACACTTTAGAAGATTATGATGGGAATTGAGTGAAGAATCACGGTGATCCCAGATCTAAGAGCACAGATTGAAGCCTCCCCAGCTAAGGAACAGTGAGATTCCCCAGGAATTGCTGGTAGTGAGTGCACTTAGTGGACCACGGGATATAACAGCTTGTTACCATAAGAATATCTTATTCATAGTGCTTTTCATTGGCTTAGTTGTGTTCTTTGATGGGTCCATGTGATGCCTTGGTGTAAGCACGCAGCGTGAGGTGATGAGATTCAGATAACGAGTACAGCTATCACCCTGCCTTCACTTTGAGGTAAGGTGTTGAAAGTTTATTCTCTTAGTTATTTGGAACTATGTGTTATGATAGACTATGATATTGTAGTGTATAACACATGCCAAAACTCCCCTCTCCTGCTCAGTTGAGGCTGTGTACACTTGGATCCAAAACGTATATATCGTGGGTATATACGGTATCTATCTCCTTAACACCCAGCCTTTGAGAACCCTTACTCTACTCTTCACTGTTACGAACTCAGCTTTTCAGATCGTGCACGCTAGTGAAATCCTGTGGTGCTTGCCCTTCTGTGCCTGACTTGTTTTACTTAGTGTACCACCCTCCAAGTTAATCCACATTGTCACAGCAACAGGAGTTTCTTCTTTCTAAAGCTGATGAGTGTTCTGTGGTATATGTATGCTCACCCATTCTTTATTCATTTATATATCGATGGGCATAAAAATTGTCAATATCACTAAGGGAAATGCAAATTTATACCAAAAGATCTCACCTCACACCTGTTAGAAGGGCTTTTATCAAAAAGAAGAAACATAGATTTTGGTAAGGATGCTGAGGAAAGGGCACCCTTGTCTGTCTTTGGTGAGCATGTGAATTAGCACAGCCATTATAGAAAAATGACACGAAAACTCCTTTAAAAATTAGGGGTAGAACTACCTCCAATTTGATTGCATGCAGCAATCACGCTGGTGCGGACCCAGAGGAAAAGAAGCCAGCGTGCTGAGGGAATTCACACTCCTTTGTTCATTTCTGTGTAGCTCACAGCTACGTATCCATTGAGTCTAAGAATATTCATGGCAACTAGTGGGGAGCCAGAACTCAAAATTGCCTTTGATTATTTACATAGGCAGAACGTGCTTTTCAATCACTCATGATGTAGATATTCTGCAGCAAGAATGCTACGGTAATTTTTATCAGATGCCATTAAATCATGTTTAATACCTCTCTTCACTTGATTGTGCTCTTTCAGAAAGTGTAGGTGATTCAACCAAGTCTCACGTGAAGATAAGAAAAAAATGGAAACCTGGCAAGTGAGTTTGAAAACATGAATTTCTTCTGACAGTGTCCTACTAGAAGGAGCAAGCCCTGGAGAACAGAACTGAGCATCGCTAGAGCTCATGCTGGCTGGGACCTGGAATGTCCCCAGAAGCCTCATGTACTTGGATGATGTGGATTATCTCTGGGTTTTACGTGCTGTTTACTGAGGTGGGTTACTGAAGGTGTAGCAGATCACTGTGGCATGGCCTGGAAGGATGTAGTCCCGCCTGAGCTTTTCCCTAAGCTCTGTCCTCCCTGTAGCGCTTAGCTTCCTGCTTACCATAATGTGAACAGCTTCTCTTGGCCCCTGCCAGGCCTTCCCACCATTGCCAGCTGCTCATGAATTTCCTAGTAACTTCTGAAACAGTGACCTAAGACAAACCCTTCTTCCCTTAAGTTGTAGATATTGGGTATTATGTCCCAGCAATGAGACCTTGCCCTCACTACCTTTACTAATTATTATACACATCACCTGTGTAGGAGGTTAGCCCTGCGGAAAGTCTTGGTGCCCAATCTCAGGTTTGTTACAGTAGATAGTAAAAACAGGAAGATGCAGCTTGGAAGTGCAGGGAATTCAACCTCTCCTAGAGCTAAGGGAAACAAAAGCCAGTGTACCACATCATTGCTCCCTGTCCTTTAGATAAACAGTCCTGGAAGGTATTCTATAGGCTTCATAGGGTCTCCACAAAACAACAACAACAACAACAACAAAACAAAAACAAAACAAAACAAAAACCCTCATAAGCCAGCCTTAGGACATACACTTGACTTTCTTTATAAAATCAACTTTTGTTAATTTTAACTTTCCTCAAACTGGATGCCTTGGTCTTCAGCGCACTAAGTGATGTGGACAGTGTCCCCAGGTCATTGCCAGAGGATCATCATCAGGCCTAAAGTATTTTTGTTACCCTTAAAGCTTTCTCCATGCCCTGTGCGGACCATTTCTCTCTACTTACTACACTTGCTTTAAGAAACCACTTATTTGTGGGGGTTTTTTCCCACTACAGATTAGTTTTTCAAATTCCACATTAACAAATCAAACAATCCATTCTGTCACTATTTAGTTTATGGATCTCAATGTAATGTTTGTCCCTGTTTTGTTTCCATGCTATACCAATTTGTACCCTTTTGTTTCCTAGTAATGATTCCTTGTATAAATACCTCATTTTTAAAACCATTTACTTGTTCATGGATATATACGTTATTTCTAGATTTGGCTCGGATGAGTGAAACTGCTGTGAACATCCACATGGTAATGTGAACTTACCATTTTCTTCTCTTAGTGAAACACCTACATGTAGATCCATTCTTGCCTTACTTTTTGGTCTCTTAACTCTTATGTCCTTCAAACCAGGGCCTCAATCTTTGTCTTTGACTTTGAGAACATGCTAAATAAAACACCAGAGCTTCCCTATAGGGCATTCATCCTTCACTAAGAAAACATCCCAGCCTCACTTTTCTTGCCAACTTTCTGTGGGTCACAAGACTAATTTTCTATGGATGACAAGAATCTGTATCATAATTCCTGGTAACTAACAATGTCCTGGAATAATTACTTTTGTGTAGATCTCCTCAACTTGATTATAAACTCCTAGGGCAAGGAAATATTTGTTTTATAGGATGCAAAATCAACACTTAAATAGCAGCTTTTCTATACACCAATAATACACTAGCTGAGAAAGAAATCAGAAAAACAGTTCCATTCACAATAATTAAAAAAACTAAAATATTTAGAAATTGACCTGATCATGGAAGTTGAATACGTCTACAATGAAAGTGACAAACACTGAAGAAAGAAATTGATGAAGATGACAGATGACAAGATCCCCCATGTCTCTGGATTGGCAGAATTAATATTGTTAAATGGCTGTGTTACCAAAAGGAACCTACAGATTCAATGCAGTCACCATCAAAATTCCAATGACATTCTTCACAGAGCTGAAAGATAACTGCAAATTTTATAGGAAAACAAAAAAGGCCGAAACAGCCAAAACAACTTAAAAAAAAAACCAACAAGTCTAGAGGTATCACAATACTTAATTTCATGTTAAACTACCAAATTATAGTGACAAAAACAACATCATACTGCCACAAAAAACAGATGCATAGATCAATGAACTAAAACAGAGGACACAAAAACTGTGAAACTACAACTATCTGATTATTCATTTTTTTAAAAAAGCCAAAAATACTCATTGGAGAACAGACAGTATCTTTACCAAATGATGCTTGGAAAATTGGATATCCATAAGAAGAAGATTGAAATTAGATCCATACTTTTTATTCTATGCAAAACTCAATTTAAAGTAGGTCAAAAACCTAGATATACAACATGAACTTTTGGAAGTGGTAGAAATAAAAATAGGGGAAACACTTGGAGCCGTAGGCATAGATGTAGACTTCCTGGATAGGACTCTAAAAGCAAAGGAAATGATGGCAACAACCAACAGAGGAGACCGCAACATCTCTACACAGCAAGCACAACCACCAAGAGTGGAGACAGAGCATACTACTCTTTCAACCAAGTTACTTCTCCAAAAAAGGTTGATATCTAGAATATACAAAGAACTTCAAAACCTTAACACTAAATAATCAGATAGCTCAATAATAGCGCCATGATAGCAAGTAGAATATTCCTGCTATCTTAATTATCTACCCTTGTAAATGGGCAAGTGAACTGGACACTGAAAAAAAAAAGACGTATAAGTGACCAATGCATATACGAAAAGTTATTAAACATCTTTAGTCATTAGGGAAATACAGATCAAAATTATGTGGCAATTCCAACTTATCCTAGTCACAGTGGCCATCATCAAGAAGAAATAGATGAACGTAGGAGAGAGTATGGGGGGTGTAAACTAGAACAGCTGCTATAAAAATCAATGTGGGCATCCCTCAAAAAGCTAAAAATGTAGCAACTATTTAATCCAGCTATACCCACTCCTTGATATACATATACATATGTGAAGAAATTAAAGTTAGCATTTTATAGGAATATCCATGTTTATTATAGCAGAATTCACAGTAGCCAAGATTGGAGCAAGCCTAGCTGCCCATTGACAGATAAATGAAGAAATCATGGTATATACACACAATGAAATATTGTTTAGCCATAAAGAAGGCATAATTATGTCATTTTCAGGAAAACGAATGAAACTAGAGCCATCATGTGCAGCAGAATAGGCCACATGGCATGTTTCCCTCATATGTAGAATCTAAAAAAATATGACACAGAGGAAGGAGGGAAACTGTTATTAGACCACAGGAAGGAAATATAAGGGAGAGGAAGAGAAGGGAGGGTAAAGAGCAATGAAAAATTAATTGTATCAATAAGAGATTATTATTATATTGATATAAATTTATTGAAGTGGAAAAGTGGACACTGAACTCCACTAAGAAAAAAAGCATGTTATAGAGTAAAGTAACTGGCATTGCCAATTTTTACAATTAGTATGTAGAGATTGCTATTAATCTCTATACATCTACATGTTAACATATCAAGAAATTGTCTAGAATGATATTCGTCTACTGCTTTCATCCGTTTCTGGGAGTGAGATGCTTTTTAAGATTATTTTTTGATTTATGCTCTTATGATTCTAAGTAGAGAAAACTAAGAATTGGATGTAAGCATATGAGGTGATATCCATTAGCTTGGATATTAATTAGCTTGATTGTGGTAATCATTTCACAGCATGTATTATGTCAAAACATAATGTACACCTTAAATATAGATGATTTTATTTGTCAATTATATTCAATTAAAAAAGAAATTCTTCAGATACTCAGTCAAAAAATGTATCCTATTTATAGGTTGTGCTCCATCACAGCAAGTAGGACATTTTTGATATCTTAATTATCTCCCGTTGTGGTATTGATTGAAATTGTTGACCTTCCTGAACTTCCGTCTTTTTACCTACTTGAAAATTAGATAACTATAATAAACATACTTTAGGATTGTCATTGAGATTACATAAAATCATGTACTTCACATGTCTTCATCACTTTCTTGTCCGTGGGACACAGTATCCTGTACCTATAATTAAGAGAAGACTCCAGGACTGGGCCAGGGGAAAATATGGTGAGAGTGAGTACCTACCTCTGTGTCAGAAAGAAGCAGTTGGGCCAAGACTATAGTGCCACATAAAAAAAAAAGACATTTTGGTTACAAGTAATGTCTGAAAAGATTTAAAAATGCATCGTGGTTTAAAAAGATGTGATACCTAAACACAACAGAATACTATGCAGCCATAAAGAAAGACAGTTTTGAAGCTTTTGAATGGAAATGGAACCACCTAGAGTCAATAATGCCCCATGAAAGGGACCAAGCACTAAAGACTGACTATAGATGGGTGTCTCTCTAATGATATGCACAAAAATAATGACATTAGAAAGGTCCCAGCATGAATGACAGGATAGAAAGAGAGGCAATGGTGGGATAAAAAGAGGGTGAACCTCGGAAAAGGGATGAACATAGATGAACACTGGTTCCCCAAACCCCAAGGTTTTAATGTGTTAAAGAATTTGGAATTCATGTATTTACAAAAAAGCTAAATTTTATGTCATGAATTTTTTACCAGAATAAAATTCTTGTTAATGTGTATCAAACTTTTACATATAGAAATCATAAATTCTTAATTTTTAAATGTTCAATAGAGTTGGTTGTATAAAATCAGCACATTATTTTAAAATTTGAAAAGTAAGGGAAAAATTGTATTATGCCTTAGCTATAGAACCTTATTATTTCAAAGGAAGCAAAGTTAATGAGAAAAATTTCTCCTTTTTGGAAAATTACAGTTCATGAATGCAAAAGCTAAGATAGAGTTGAAAACAACATTCTGAAACTCCAGTAAAACACCAGTCAAATGATATTCATTGATGGATGTTGAAACAATTAGTGGAAAAGTATTATGGAATATTTTAGAATGGAAGGCGCAGATAGATATTAATTGAACGCAAGCATCAATTTCTCCTTCTCTCTCTTTTCTACTGATCAATCTTGTAGTCACCAAAAGTATCCTAAGCAGATCACATTTGCCTCATGATATTAGGAGGTAGGGCGCTTCCAGCACAAGAATGCTTTTCATGCCCTTCAAGGTAGAACCCGAATCTAATCTAAGATCTAATTCCTGGTTTAAAATAACTGTAGTACTGGAAACACAAGGTAGACCACAAAACCAGGAAAACCACCATGTACTGCATGGTTGACCTTCACACAGGAGGGAACTGAGTTTTCCAATGAAGCAACAACAAAGGGAATCCCAAGAGAACAGCCTATCCATTTCACTTGTCCATTTACCAATTGCATCTTTGATTTTGAAGGGTCTATTTTTCTTCAGGTTCTTGAATATTTTAATTATTAGCCTTCTGTCTGAGGTGCAGGTAGTGAAATTTTTCTCCATTCTGTTGGCTGTCTTCACTCTGTTGATAGTCTCCTTTGCTGTGCAGATATTTTTAAATTTGTTATAATCTCATTTGTTGATTCTGGGAGCTACCTTTTTTGCATCAGGTATCCTATTAATAAAGGCATTTCCCATGCATATATCTTTTAGATTTTTGCCTATTTTGTCCTCCAAAGGCTCAGTGGTTCCATTTTAATATCTAGGTTTTTGATCCATTTAGATTTGATTTTTGTGGTGTGTGTCTAGACTCATTCTTCGACATGTGGATAACCAACTATGCCAGAACCATTTATTGAAGAGGCTATCCTTTATCCAATCTTTCCAAAAGAATTAAAAGCAACAAATAACAGAGATACACGTATACTCATATTTATAGCAGCACAACTTGCAATAGCTAAAGTGTGGAAGATGCTAAAATATCCATCACCAGACCAATGGATACAAAGAGAATGTGATATATTTATGTAGGAGTCTCCATCCACATGGCCTCCAGAACAGCTGAGGAGGGGTCAGACGACAGAGTACACACTCTGGGAGCTCATTTCAGTGAGCACAGTCTCACTTTATTTAGAAAGTACAGCGGCTTAAATAGACTAGGATAATGCGGAAGTCACCTTAGGCCAATCAGCAAGGCCTTAACTAGTGGTGTCGTCCAGGGGGAGGGAGGAGCAGAGGAAAGAGGATGGGGCTTGCCAACCAGCAGTTCGTCCCTGGACAAGGTGGTGGGAGGTGTGCCTCTCAGAAAGCCATCTAGCATGAGCTAGTGGTGAAGTGTTCTTCTACCGGGTTGTCCCGGACTGGTGCTAGATGGGCTTCAACCCAACCTGAATCCCCTACATATTTACACAATAGAGCTCTACTCTTCTATAGACAGATAGATTTGAGGCTTTTGTAGGTAAATAGTCCCAATTAGGGACCACCATGCACAGTGATGTGAGTCAGGTGCAGAAGGTTAAATATCACATGTTTCTTCTAAAATGAGAATCCCAGAATACAGATATTCCACAGAACCAAGAGTGATAATGGGAATTAAGGGAGTGGGGAGAGTGTGGGATGATGGGAAGAGTGTGGCGGATGGGGAGAGTGAGGGAGGGCCAAAAAGGGGTGAGGAAAGGATTGGAATGTTGACACAACATATATATGTGTACAAAATACTCAATCTCAATGTAACCATTGGGGAAAAAAAAGAAAATCTGGAGAGAAGGTGGCCCCTGTGAGGGAAGAGGAAAAGTAAAAGGCAGAAGGGTCTGAGCTCTGGTGGGCTCGGACTCTGCCCTAAAGGCACCCAGCCAGACAGGTAGACACACCTAGCTGCTGGGACAACAGGACAAGTGTGAGTTGGACCTGGGTATTAACCAGTGGATGAAAACTGTAATTAAAATCATTAGGTGTTAGAAAATAAAAAACTTTATGGGGAAATATTATTACTCAGAGATATATAATGATGTGTTTACAGAGTAAATTATATGATATCTGAGAATTGGCTTTCAAATTATCCAGAAAAAGAAAAATTGAGGGTATCAATTAAACAAGATTAGAAAATAGGTAACTGTTAACACTGAATTATATATACAGAGAAATTCATTTTTCTGCCCTCTATCTTTTGATATAATTTTAAAATGTTATATAATACCAAGTTTAAAATAAAATTAATCCAGGTCTGGGGTGTATAGCTACTAAGTGCAAGACCCTGGGTTCAATTTCCCAGCACCTCATAAGAGCTGAGAATGGAGATGCACGCCTGTAATCCCAGCACTCAGGAGGTGAAGGCAGGAGGACTATTGTGAGTCCAGTGCCAGCCGGGGATACATAGTGAGTTTAGGGCCAGTCTGGACTACACACCAAGTCCCTGTCTCAACATCAATCAATCAACCAATCCTATAATTTGTAGCGAGGGCACTTCACAGAGCAAGGCCCACTGTCTACATCATCAGGGGGCTGAGAGCCAGGTGTGCACTCACTGTCACCTCCCTAGACCTGGCTGAATAGCCATCCCTAGCCAAGTCCAGCACCTCATGGCACCACAGGCAGCTGGCCAGCCCCGAGCTCAGTGCTGGGACCATGGCCACCACGTCTGTAAGCTGCGTGGTAGGCATTCTTGGAGAGTGCTGGATCTGGGCTGATCATTTTGGGCTCCAAGGTTCCCTACAGCAGCAATTTCAGGGTGTGTTTATCATCAAAAGCAAATAAAAAAGCAATAAAAGAATGGCACTGTGGAAATTCTTCTGACTAACTGTGTTTCCTACTTTCCTAACGCAGGAAAGAGCAGCGGCTGCCCCTTGCTACAGCTCCTGGACATGCAGCTCCTGGATGTGCTCTGCCCTCACTGCAGAGATGGCTGGAGGATCTCCTCTCCTTTTTTTAGGGGCTTGCTGCACTCCAGGACTTGATCTTTAGCCATCGATCTCAACTTGAAAATAAAGATTGAAACTGAAATGTTACTCCCAACAGCATCACCTCCAGAAGGTCCTGTAGCAGGAAGAGCATGGAAAGCCCTGTGAAGGACCAAGACCCGTGCAGCTCCTTGCACAAACTGCATCATCCCACAGTCAGGAGTTGCTCCTGGGAAGCCACTAGCCCTGCCCTAAAAGCCCCCTCATTGGCCTTGCTTAGCAGCCAATCAAGAACTCAGTGGTCCCTTCCAAGATTTTGACTGCTCAGACCACAGCGTCTCTGAGAGCTGATGTGGACCGCGTGGGTGGGGTAACTGCTAGAACAGGCTGCAAAGTCCAGTGTTCAAAGGAAGAGCAGGAGGCAACAGTACCTCTGTACCTCTTAGCAGCCAGCTTTCACCGCGAGGAGAGGACTAATGCTTTCAGAATCACTGTCATGTCATCAAGCCACAAAGCCCACAGGTGTGTTTGCATTTGTCTATGTGCGTGTGTACACGTGTGCATGTTGCATGTATGTATTTGTACTTGTGTTTGATGTGTGTGGCGAGTATCTGTATGTATCTGGTGTGTGTGTGATGTTAGCATTTGTGGAGTGTGCATAGTATATATGTTTGGTGCATGTTGCAGGTTTTTATGTATGTATGCATGTTCTTGCATGTGGGTGGTATACGTGGTAGGGAGTTACGTGTACCTGGTATGTGTGTACGATGTTAGCAGACACTCATATGGACCTCATTATTTTAGTGTTTATTGTGGGAAATTCTACACTTGCACACAAGAAGAGGAAACAACATAGTGAACTCCACTGCTCCAAAGATCCTGTTCTGACCCAAGTCAGTTCCAGGCTTATTTTGGTTCAACTATATAAATCGTTTTCAAGCAACCTCACCAATATATTTTAACATACTTTATTATATATCTCTAAAAGATGAAAATGTTTACTTCGATCGTTATTGAGAATTAAAGTGTACACATACATATGGCCAGTTACCGGAGCCACCTGGAAGTGACACACACCAGGACGACGCTCCCCAGTGCTTCGGCCTCTGTCTCCTAAGGTAACCGCACTCTGCTGCACGGCCAAAGCTCAGTGCTCCCACTGGAAATTTAACACACTATCTATGTGAAGTTTTTCTCAGTAGTTCCAAATACTACAAGATTATCGCTACATCTGATATTATTACCTACCCGCTTCTTAGAACCATTTTTTAGACAGTTTACATTTTCCGTGGCACTTTCTCACTATCTTTTCTCTTTCTCTTCCCTGCTCCAACCCTGTCTCAACTTTTTGGTACAACAAACCTAAAAATTGGTTCTATAGTTTAGATTTTTTGAGTGCTTCCCCATCACATGTTTTTTTTAAATATATTTCTCCATCTTTCTATTTTCAAAAAACCATTTGCTCTACCTAGATGCTTGACAAGAACCAGGTGTTTCTTGTTCTCCTTCACAGGCAGCATAAGCCGCAGCGATGTCTGCTCGACACGCTCATTTATGAGGTATTCGCATTTCTTAATAACTGATTAGCTGTAAAACTTTAGAGAAATTTCTAGAATTTCTCATTAAACTGTGACATGACCATAGAGTACAAGGTACAGTCACAAAGTATTGTGTGTGTTTAACTTTGAAAAATTTACTAGAGCAAAAACATTCTTGTTGTTTCCCTCGAAGAACTCCCTCTCAGTTCAAAACACTTACCGTGCTTGCCACTTTCTAAAGAGCTCTGGAAGTCCACATGCTGAGCGTCTGTAGCTGTGCTGCTGTGGCTGCCTCGATGTCCTCAATCAGTTTATAATGTTTACCTTTCCAGGTCCTTTTGGTCTGGGGCAAGAGCCAGAAGTCATCTGGTGCCAGATCTGGTGAAGATAGCGGAGGTGATCACACTGTCATGGCTTCCCAACCCACTTCTGCCTTGGGTGGTGCCCAGCAGCAGCATTCACCCACAGTTTTTTTCACACCTTGTAAAGACACAAATGAGGACTTCTAGAACTGCTTCAAAAAGTGGAAAAACCACGTGACAGGTGTGTTCCAAGTGAGGGTGTGTGTGCGTCAAGGGGAGTTAATGGCAATGTGTCTTTTACTGCAGCACTTTTTTCTTTACATTGTATTTTATTTCCCACTATTTTTATTAATATACATACGTAATACATAGTGTTTACAATGAATTTGGGTATTTTGTGCACATATGTGTCATATCAACTTTACAATCTCTTCCCATGTGGCACTTTTAAAAATGTAAAGATTCACTTCATTTTTAACACATTTTATGTTTTTGACTTTATATAAAATGATCTAAGAAAAGAAGAATAAATGCATGATTCTTACCAGTTTTCTCAGTGGTTTGTCCACAAAAACTCCTCCACTGGTGACAATTAGTTATCTTAACATTATTTTTCATCATTTCATTAAGGACTCGTGGATTTAAATCTACTTTATGGGTTTCATTATTATGATTATGAAGCTTAGTGGTTCTTCAGACCATCTCACCTTCAGTTAGTTAAAACCTCTTAGTGTTGTCTGTGGGGTTTTTGTGACATGACCTTATCATTCTGTGATCCCTTCTTTATTTTCCAGGGAGACAAAATGTTCCAGACCCAAATTGTGCTTTTCCAGCCCCAGACCTATAATCAGCCATTTTTCCAAAAAGCTTTGGCTCATTTTAGTGATAAATGACATATAATGACTACAATTTGGGTGTTACAGGTTTTCACTGCTACTGAACTAACTGTCTGTTGTTTTTAAGCCTTCCTGTAGATGGAGATGAATAATATGCATTTATGAATTATAAGGTTTTTACCTAACCTCATCAATCTTATGTTGGTTTTGTCCTTTATCTATGATGAAAATTCTGATTCTCACTGACACCATTTAATCACTCACTTTTTATCAGTCATACAGCAGTCACATGGCAGTTTTGACAATGCCAACTTAAAAAATATGATTACAGATTGTTGGTGGAAACTGGCCTCTGGGTCTTTTCTTCAATTAAAGACATGCAGTATAAATGCCGAGAGTGAAGGCCGCTTTCAGCGGCCCCTGTGGCACTGCTACTTCATTGTTCACTGGTGTGCCACCTCCCTCACCAGCAAACCTAGGGCTCGCTAATAGAACTGCAGAAAGGAGAGAGTCGGTATTTCCCCCAGCCAAAATTACAAGGGGAAGAGAACACCCATCTGTTTCTTCTCTGAGCACTAATGGTCAGATCAGCTCCTGCCCAGGAGTGTTGGCCAACATGGCCGTCAGAGGCCCCACTTCACTCATGGTCAGGAGGGTTGGCTAATGGTAACTGTCAGAGGCCCTCCTTCCAGTGGGTGCAGCTGCCTGAGTGTCATGGCTCCTGGCCATCAGCCACCGAATCCAGCTACCTCAGACTGAAAAGGGATGTCGTATACCTCTTTGTTAATATCATTTGAGATCCTTGTCCAGAGAAGTGACAATAGGATCCTGTACTTAGGATTCCGTGGGTGACTAAAGTGGTAAGAACAGGAGCAGAAAGCCAAAACAAGAGAAAGCAGATGTCTTGTGGATTGTCCAGGGTCATCTGGAAAAGACAGTTATCTATGTCAGAAGACTTTCTTGCACTGTGGAAAATTTTGATGGCTTAGGTTAGACTTGAGAAATCTTCCCAGAGGTGATGGGAAGGAGATGAACCGGGTGACAGGGGAGCCAGATGGTGTGTCAGGACAAGCATTTGGCAGGCTCAGGAGCAGGAAAAAGTGCCCTCTACCTTGGGGCATCTGGGACCCTGGGTTCAGCAAAGGCTCAGTCCAACGCAGCTCCTCATTGATTGTCCTAGAAAGTGCCAGAAGAAATGTTCTTCCCGAGCACTGATCTCAGAAGCCTGTTTCAGTCCTAGAGAAATCAAGTAATGAATAACGATTGAAAGAGGTAAATGAACAAGCCACAGGTTCTACACAGCTGCTGTCAGGAGACACAGACCATGCCCCTCTTTTGAGACCACCAGGCCTGAAGCTGCCTCTTTCCAGGCACTGACCCAGGCAGTGAGCAGCCAGAAACAGGGTGCCTGGGGGCTGAAGAGTCACTCTTTCCTGCCCTCTCACCCAGCCACTCAGCTGTGTTTAAAGTCACCTATGGTGTAGGATGATACAAGTACCAATGACAATAGCAGTGGTATGGTAGCACGCCTGTCTGAGGTGTGAAGGCCCATGCCCCAGCCCTGGTGATTCTCTTCTTATGCTGGCCTTTGGGACCAAATCTGGACTGTGCCACTGCAATAGCAAGTGAGCAACTGTCTGCATTCCAGCAATGGAAGTAATTACAGCACTGACGTCAGTATTTCATTTTAGTGTTAAATATGAGTAACTATAAACGACTCACACAGTATCCTACATGTTGCAAGTGCATCAGGGATGGTAGATGCTTTAACGGTCTCTAGACTAGTTACCAGACATGCAAAAGGTAAAAAAACCAACATTGTTTTCCATCCTAGGAGCTTTCTGCTTGTTGTTTTGTAAGACAGATGATGGCCCACAGGTCGGGCCCTTCGGCAAAAGTGAATCCTTATTTGCTGCTTGAATATAATAGGCCATTACCCTCTCAGGGGGAAATTTCTCCACAGTTGATTCAATAACAGAATTCAATTCCTACTTTAGTTTCCAGAGATCCAAAATTCTTTGAAAAGCACTCCCTTCTCCCACAAGCTAAATTTGGAGCTGAGAAAATTCTTTTGCTTTCCCGTGGAAATTGAAAGTTTACTTTCAAACAATCAATTAAAAGGCCATAAAGCTCTATTCTATTCAGAAAATTCATTAGTGTTGCTTAGAAGAAATTAAAATTATATTCAAGAGATTCCTTTAGACTTGCAAGAATTTTTAAGACTGTGTAAACATCAGTGGGAAAATGGTATTAGTAAATGAGTGAGCATGTCGAATACATTTGCCTTTTATGAATGAAAAGTGTTTTCTGAAATTACCATCAAACTGGAAAAAGTAGGACAAATGCACAGTGAAACTGAGCCCCTCATTGGGGGAATCGGGGGAGAGAGTGGCTCGGAGAAGGGCTGGAGCTGTATTAAGAGCCAGTTCTCTCCTCTACCCTGTACCTGCCTGTGCAGGGAGTCTGATGGCAGCTGAGCGAGGTGAGGTAGGAGGAGGTAGACAGTAGGGTAGGAGGTAAGCTAACAAGATAGACGCAAAGGACTTTCTTTCTCTTGCCCCAAAGCTTGATTTTATTGTGTGGTTGTGAGGATAGAGAGGGAAATTATGATTCTCTAATTCACTCATTGAGTCTAGAACTGTCAATGTCTAAAGCTCCTATCAGGTCCCACTCTCTCCCTCTTCCATGTCATCAGACCTCCAGAGGACCAGCTTTCTCCCTGCTGAGGCCTCTTCTGTAGTCATCCTGGCCTCTTCAACCTTCTCCTTACCTGTCCCACCCAGTGTAGTTCCCAAGCTTTGGGCCTTCGCTGCTGCCCACAGACAACACAAGGGTACCTGGACCCTTGGGGTCAGCTTGCCACCTCGTCTTCCACACCATTGGCCACCCACACTCGCTGCACAGCCTACTCTGTTACCAGGGACTGCTCTGCTCCCAAAATGAAGTCACATGCCTACTTAAACTACCACCATTCTCTCGTGTAACTTGGCTGCAGGAATTCTTCAGCATCCCCAAACTCCCAGTCATGGATCCTACAACTTTATTGCTGTTTGTCCAGGGCTGCCTCCTTTTATTTATTTGATTTTTTTTTTTACAGTCATCATGAGGTCCATGTTTGACATTGCAATTGTTTTTCTTTTAATCAAACTCCTGTCTCAGATTTTGACTTCTGGAAGAGCCTGATTGTGAGCCCTTTTCAGAGTTCCATGGTACAACTGAGTGCTGTCACAGAGGAAAAGCCCAGAGAAACAGATCAACAGAGACCCCGTCACTGGGTTCTGGGCCCTGATGTCGCCTGCCATCCCTCCACATTTGGACTATGAGTTCTTCATGCTGTTACTGAGTCCCTCCTCCAGAACTGGCCCGTCATACAAGTCATACTTCAAATCTCTTGGGAAAATAAAACTCATCAGTCAAGAATTTCTTCAATCAAAGGGGGAAAAGATCTATAAGTTTTAAAAATATCTGCTGCTCCTAATATAATAAAAGAAACATAATTCCTTCTTTTAAATGTAGCTAGTAATTCAGGTACCTCTAGTTTATGCCAAGCTCTGGTCTCAGCCCTTGATTTATATTATCTTACTAAATTATTACAATAGTAGGTTGCCATTTTTATTATTATCATCATCATCATTATTATTAACTCTGCAGGGAACTATGGCAAAGAGAGGTTAAATGATTTGCTCAGGCCAAACACCAGTTTTTCTCTGGGCTGGAAGGGCAGGCACTTCAGAGACTTTACCCCCAATCTTGGGCCTCCAACTCAAACCCCGTACTGACGGGTGGGAAGAACAGAAGATGGAGAGATGATAGGTAGGACAGATATTGTGTGTGTGTCTCTCTCTGTGTGTGTGTGTGTGTGTGTGTGTGTGTAAAATGGGTGTATAGACAAAGAGACCCACTATTCCTCACTTCAGCATCATAATCTTCATATAGCTGCCTAGTCCTGCCACCCAGAGGACTGAGGAACAAGACAGCAAAGGTGCAGTCTGCCCCCACACTTACGGCAGCAGAGCATGTCCCCCTTCTCCTCAGAGGAAGGTCAAGCTTTGCCTGAACTCAGAGCAGTGGAAAGAAGAAACTATTTAATTTCATCATATTTTCCCAGGAAAAATAAAATTACTTTTTATTCCGAGATGCTGAGAAAACTGTCAAAATAGAAAAGCATTTCCAGAGTTCCAACTACAAATAAGGGCTGGCTTGAGAATTGTCTGAGGGACAAGGAGTGAGAACTGTTGTCAGTCCCTGAGAAACTCAGAACCACCTGCAAGCCTAGGCATGGCCCTTTGCTTCAAGGCTTCCTGCTGGGGCGGTACAGCAGGGATTGAGCCTCTATTCTTTATTCCCAGTTTATACTCTTGTCACTAACTCAAAATGTGGAACAATGAGGGATAAGAGGCCTTACAAACTAAAAGTAGGGAACCCTGGTAAGCTAGAATCATCACCTGCTGCACTGGGATGTCCAGAGGTCATCTACTCTCCTGGGCCACTTTGCAGGAAAGAAACATCCCAGGCCTGTAGGACATTCCAAGATGCACAGAGAGAGTGCCTGGCCTGGTCCAGGCTGTGACGCACTGCTCACCCGCCCTGGTCTTCTATAAACACTCAGCTGCGTCCACCCACGCCCTCTCACTCTGTGGAGATGGCTGCTCTGCGCAGAGGCCACTGCTGATGGAAGCCGCCATGTGCACGCCACCTTCAGTGCGTTCTCATTGCCCCCAGGCAGATGAATCCCTGAAAAGAAAAGCAGGTGACCATGACAGTGCAGAATGTTAAGCTTTGGTGATCAATTTTTGTCTGCCCTGAATATAGTATTTTTAAAAGGGAGGAGATGTTTGATGAGAATGGCTGTTCTTTGTGCTTCTTAGAATAGACTGCCCAGGAAGGTAAGGGGTTTCCTCCCCTAAGAGCGAGACCTCAGCCTCTCCTCTCACCCCTATCCAAAGCCCAAGGTGATCTTGCACACCTGGGAGGCCAAAGCCAGGAGCCAGGATGGATGTCCTGCTGGGGACGCTGTGAGCACAGTCAGGCTACAGTGAACAGGGTTCCCCTCTGTGTGCAGTCTGCCTTCCCCTTCCCCTGCTCTCCATCCCAAGCACCTGCCAATCCACCACTCAGACATTTCCAAGGAGGAGGTTACCCCCAGCAAGAGCTTTATCTTATAACAGTGCTGGCTGCCCTCAGGTCATTTATGTTAGTTCTCTGTCCCTTTGGCAGAGGTTTCTAATAATTCTCCCTCCTCTCTCTTCCCTGGAAGGGGCCACAAATTTGGGCAAGCTCATTAAAGTGTGAGGAGCCCAGAAACACCTTGTTAAGCAGGATTAACTCACAGGCATGCCTCACCGGTTTCCACCTAGAGCACCAACTTAGACTAGCAGAGGAGTGGCCTTCCCTGAGCAGGCTCCACACTCGGGCACCTGGACAGTGAATCGGGGAGGTCCTGGCCTGGCTCTTCAAGTGAAGGAAAAGGAAAGAAAAGGGCCCACAGCAGCCTGAGCAGCCACCCCATGTGTCCTGGGGTCCTTGGGATCCCAGCACCGACTGCAGCTGAGCTGCGGCTTCACACCCAGGGCCGGCAGTCTCAGACTTGTGTCAATGACTCCCTTTGCGTCCTAGGGACAACTCATCCCTCCTAGAATTCCTGCCTTTGTTTCCCACTAGGTTTGCACTGATTTTGCAGTGATTTCTCTTGTTGAAGAAGAGCAGTGGAGTGTTGTACTGCGAGAGGCGAGGAGAGCGTCTCAGAGGGCTTGATCATGGCCTTGGCCGGCCTCCAGGCCTTCTGCCTCAGCGGACACAGATGGCCACTCTCCCTGCTTCCTTTGTAAACTTGGTGCGAGGAATGTAGGAAGCAAGAGAAAGAGAAGATTCGAAAAGGTTCTTTTTTTCACTCTAAGAAATATCAGTGAAAAAAGCCAGTAGCAGAGCAATTTTTATCTATGATTTTTTTCATTCTTCTTTCCTTTGCCTGAGTGTTGGGAGTGGAATGAAGCAAGGACATAGCAGAAGAGCCTTGAGTTGAGGATGACAGGTAGCAGCAAGCCACCAGAAGACCAGGTCAGGCAGCGTCTCTCCTGCCTGTGCCTGCGCATTGGACACCCAGAGAGGTGGGTGAGGGCCTGATTGGCTAGTTCTGGGAGGGCCCAGAATTTCCAGCAGTTTCGCAGACTTTCCTCATTTGTTTATCCAGAAACTGTCTTTGAGTAGTAAAGATCGAGAAGTGTGGTTTGGAGAACGCTCTGGACTTACCTCTGATGTCCCTGGAATCCTACCAAGAAGGTCAAGGACAAGAAGGTACTTTTCGGTTTTTTGCAACATCTAATTTAACCTTCATGAAATCCATCGGGTTGAACTATTGCTCTTTTTACAAATGACATAATAGAAGCTTGATTTTAAAAAGCGGATCGCTTGGCATCAGTTCATAAACAGAATGAGAGTTTGAACTCAAAACCTTGCTATTATTCACTTTCCTATGTTTCTAAAGAGAAAATAGCTTAAACTTAAATTTACAAAAGCAAAATGCAGAGTATTTGGTGATTTGACAGCTTCTATTGTTAATATATATATTGTTGATTTTTCTACTTGCTAATTTTCAGGTTTTAAGAAAGCAGACATTGACTCACTAGGTGCTACCCCAAAACAACACCTCGTAGGCCTGAATTGTTGTAGCCACACATCTAGACATCCACATGTGCATACATTCACACATGCTCACATGCACATGTTTACACATACACACCTCCACACATGCATGCATCCACTTGTACACACATCCACATACTCACACAGGCACACATCCATGTATGCACATATTCACACATCCACACAGGCACACATGCATACATGCACACTCTACACATGCACACATACACATGTGCACCCAGCCACACAGGCACACAAGCACACATCTACACATATATACAGGCACATATCCATGCAACCACATATGCACACATGCATGCATCTGCAATGTGCAAATATCCACACATGGACAATGGACACATCCACACCTCCACATATCCAAACATCATCCACACAGTTTCTGGTCCCCTCCCGCCTCCCTCAGCTGCCAATTCTCCTGCTGCTACGGTTTTCTCTAGCGACTCATTCTGTCATTTGAAAACAAAACCAAATTACCCCTAGTCATCTCATGTTACCAAGAGCTTCAGTGAAATATAGAAAGTTCTCACCTTAAAATGGTTTGACTTAAAATTGTTTTACTATAAATCGGGTGAAAGTGATATGCTTTCTGTAAAAACTGTACTTCGAGTTTTGAATTTCCATTTTCCCCAGATGTTTGGGGTGCAATAATCCCCAGTGGAAGGGTAGCTCTCCCTTCTCCACTGCATCCTCCTCTCTCTGGTCTCTGGCTGCCGCGCGTGGCCAGATTGTCTCCACGCAGGCCCGCCACTACGCCCTGCCACCACCGCCACATCTGTCTCCAAGCTGGCTGACCATGTGTGAACTGACCTGTGCAGCTATGAGCTAAAATAAACCTCTCCTTTTTTCCTCCATTTTATTGATATGTACAAGTGCAGAATTTAAGGTTTACAATGGAGTTGAGCATTTTGTGCACATACTTTCCTTGTCAAAGTGACAAGGGCTCTTTCCCGCTCTCCTTTTGTCCCTCCCCCTACCCTACCTTCCCTCCCTTCACACCCCCTTCCCCGTCCCCCTCTTTCCCTTTGTCTTTCGTTCAAAGTTCCATGAGATGGTTGTGGTCTGGGTCTCTCATATCAGAGAGACCATCCGATGTTTCACCTTCTGCTTCTGACTCACTTCGCTAAGCATCATATTCTCAAGTTTCTTCCATTTGCCTGTGAAAACCTCCACGCTGTTGGACCTTAGAGATGCGTAGTATTCCATTGTGTATTAGTACCACAGTTTGTGTATCCACTGGTCTATTGATGGGTATTTTGGTGACTTCCCTCTCCTTTTTTAAGACATGAGTCTTGGACATGTGTCCATCGATGGGAAAGTGGGTGAGTGTGCCCGGTGGCTTCACCCTTTCTCCAGAGATTTGATAGTGGCTACGGACTTCCAGTCACCTACACAATCCAGAAGGCACACAACCCATATGCTACTGTGTGCTGTGTTGCTGAGTTAAGGGTCTGGAAGGTTAGATGTGTTAAATACATTTTCAACTTACCATGAAGCCCTTGAGGCCTGGTCCCATGGTAAGCTTACGGGCCCCTTCACTTCCCTTTTTGAAATCTGTTTCTGTGGACACTGATGTTACTTCCTCCGTAGGATGCCATCCATCCAGCATTACTCTGTTTCCTACAGAGCAAAGCAGCGCTGACACCAGCGTCTCATTTTCCTTGAAATGTCTCTCTGTTCATGGGCTTTACTGCTAACCAACTGCTCTAACCACCTCAACATTGTCAAATCATACTTTTTTGTATTTTCTAAATATTTCTGAATTTCACTCAGAACATCTGAGGCACTTAAAGCAATTGTAGAAAAATCCTGAAAATTCTGGTTCCATTTTTCCTCTTACCCTCCAAAGCAAAGCTCTCTTCTTGCCTTTGAGAACTTTTCCTGGTGTGTTTTTATTATAGAAAAATTTAAATAATATAAAATTTACCATTTTAAGTGTATATATTGGTGGCATTAAGTACATTCACAATGTTGTATAGCATCATCATCATCCAATTTCAATAATTTCTTGTCATCCCAACAGAAAGTATGTAACCAGTAAGTAATAACCCCTGTTAAATAAAATTTAGAAGAGGCCATTGGTTTTGACTGAGTTCCTGCCAACAGATTCAGCCAAGATAAAATCCAACAGACAGCCCAATAGATCCAACCAAGACAAAATCTTCATATTCACCCTCTACAGCACCCAGATGGAAGCAAGCTCATTTCTTGACTTCATGAGAAGTCAGGAGAAAGGTCATAGTCAAATCCGAGCCAGGCCTGTCTTGGCTTGCGTGGTAAGGATGCCTCTTCTGATGTAACCTGTACCAGGACAGTAACTTTGAAAATAAAATCTGAGCTGGCATGGAGACATACACCTATAATCCCAGCACTCTGGGAGCCTGGGACGGAGGATGGCAAACTCAAGCCCAACCTGGCAACTTAGTGAGACCCTGTCTCAAAATAGACTATAAAAATAAAAAAGGATGTGGATGTAGCTCAGTATGAAGGTCCTAATTTTATTCTCTAGTACCACAGAAAGAAAAGAGAAAAGAAAAGAAAAGAAAAGAAGAGAAAAAAATTCCTTTTTTGTTAGTTGTTTTTGCTCCTTTCAGTCTTTTTTCCTTATAATGCCAACATCCTCTGCTCAACTCACTGGAACATTCATGGAACACATATAGAGTGATAAGTTGTGTAGTTTTAAAATCACGAATAAAAGCCAAACCTGTCATAATTATGTCTTTTGATACTCCAAAATAACATTAATTAAACTGTATCCTCTCTGCTATGGTTTAGAACCCAACTATCCTCCAAAAATCTTCTATTCAGAGGTGGGACTTCAGAAGATGCCTGGGTCACAGCATGCCATGCTCATCAGCAGACTAACCCACCGCTGAGTGCACAGCAAATGTGTGCTAGGAGGTAGGGCCTGGTCACAAGTGGTGGGTCCCTGGGGATGTGACTTAATCACACTTGTCCCTGACTCCTCATTCCCCCTCTGCTGCCTGGTTGTAATGGGTTGACAGGGCTTCCTCAGCTTACCGTCCCAGTGTGTCATTTCTGCCTTGGAGCCCTTTAACTATATGTGAAACCTTGTGGAACTGTGAGCCAAACAACCCTCTCTTCAGGCTGTGGCGCCGGGATTCAGCCCCAACAGCAAAAAAGTGGCTAACACTCTCCAACACACCAATTCCTGGCACTTTTTATTCTATTTTCTAAATCTGTGGATTTGACAAGGTAACTCACATAACAGGGATTCTGCAGTGTCCTCCTGGGCATGGCCTGTTTCACTCAGGGATTGTTGTTGAGATCTGCTCACATCGTGGCTTACGTAGGGGTGGCACTTCTCCTCAAGGCTCACCAACATTCCAATGAAGGAAGGAAGGCATGTGCCACATTTTCCCATTCAGTGGACAGCAGGCTGGTCTTCAGCTGGAATACATAACATTGTGGTCAAACATGGTGTACAGTATTTGCTTGAGCTCCTGCCTTCAATTCCTTTGTTACACACACACACGCGCGCGCGAAAACTATGAAATAATATAGTAATTCTGTTTATTTTTTGAACAATTACCAAACTTTTCTGTGGTTGTACATTATTTTATGTTCCCACCTGCAATATGCAAAATTCCACTTTCTCCAAATCCTTAATAATGCTTTATTTTGATTTCTTTTTTTCTTTTTTAATAGCCATGAACTTGTTGTGAAGTTGTATTTCACTCAAGATCTGAGTTACCCATCACTGAAGATCCATCACACTCAGAGGATTTCCCATGTGCATACTGGCCACTTATTTCTCTTCTTTGGTGACACATTTGTTGAAGCCCTGGTAGTTTTTTTAATTGGGCATTTGTTTTTTGCTGTTGAGTAGTAGGAATTTCTGAAATGTTCTATATATTAATTCATTATTAGAAATACGATTTGCAAATGTTTTTGACCATTCTATGGATTGTCTTTTAGTCTCTTTGATGAACAGCTTTGTTTTTATTTTGGTGACTTCCAATTTATCTATTCCTTTGTTTTCTATATTTTTGTTGTAATACAGAAGAAATCATTTTCAAGCCTAATATTATGACGATATTTATTTGCCTGTGATTTTTCTAATAATATTACATTTTTAACTCTTATGTTAGGTCTTTGATCAATTTTGAGTTAATTTTTTATGTATGATGAGGGCCCAACTTCATTCTTTTACATGTAGTTATCTTTTTCTCAAAATAATTTGTGAAAAAAATCATATCTCCATTGAACGGTCTTGGAACCCTGGTCAAAAATTAATTGATGCTAGGCAAGCATTGCTCCATGTGCCCATAGTCCCAGCTACTCGGGAGGTTGAAACAGTAGGGTTGCTGGCGTCTAGCCTGCACAGCAATACCCTGTCAAGAAGAGTTTATTGGGCTCTCGATTCTGCTTTCCTCTATATCTGTATGTCTATATTTATGCAAAGAGCTGTCATTTTGACTAGCATGGCTTTGTAGTAATATTTGAAATCAGGAAGCATGAGCTTTCCAACTTTATTATTTTGGGCAATTATGAATAAAAGTGCACAAATATTTTTGTCTAATTTCCATTTTTGTTGATATATATATATATGTGTGTGTGTGTGTGTGTGTGTGTGTGTGTGTGTGACACACACTGATAATAACAAAATCTTTTGTGCCTGTATATCTTGCCTCAGCACCACATTCCCTTTTCTTGCCCCTTCTTTGGCCTTTCTGTACCGTCCCTCATCTCCCTGACTTCCACTATCACAACCATTTGGTTCTATAAAACGCCTGCGTTCTGGATTTCTCGTATGAGAGAAACCCCATTTTTTTTTTTTTTTAAGACAGAGTATCTCCATAGTTCAGGTTAATTCTGAACTCTCATTGTAGTCCAGGCTGGCCTCGAACTCATGGCAATTCTCCCTCCTCAGCCTCCTGAATGCTGGGATTGCAGATGTTGCCACCACGCCCAGTTTATGTGCTCCTGGTGAATCGGACCCAGGGCCGTGTGCTTGCTAAGGAAGCTCTTTAACCACTAGGCTTCACCCTAGCCCCGTATGTCCATTTTTTGTACATGTAAGTTTTTAATTCGTTTTAGTACATATCAGGAAGCATGGTTACCTGATTATATGGCAAGCGTACCTTACATGTTATAAGGAACAGACAAGCTGTCCTCCCAAGCAGCTGAGCCACAATGCACAGACACTTTGGTCCTTCCACATCCTCACAGCATTTGAGGCTGTCAGCCTTTTGGATGTAAGCCTCTCCGATAAATGTGGCATTGTCAGTCCTTTCTGTGTCACTAGGACAAAATACCTGAACATTGGGTCATCTGCATAGAACAGAAATTTACTTCTCACAGTTCTGGAGACAGAGAGGTCCCTGGTGGGCAGGTTGTTGAGTAAGAGCAGCTGTCTGCTTCCAAATGGTACCTGTAGCTGCGCGCACCGGGACACTGGGGGAAGAAGTACTCAGTTCTCCATGGCAGGGAGCAGCTCTAGAGCACCACCAAGGTTCTTTTACAAGTACCATAATCCCATAGGTAAGGAGACTTCATAAGGCTCAATTACTTCTTAAAATTCTCACCTCTTAATACTGTCACATTAAGTTTAATACCAAATTTTTTTTAATACTGGAGACTGACTCAGATTCCTTGCACTGACCTACATCCCCAGCTTTTATTTACTTGTTCGTTTGCTTATTTTAGGCTAGGATCTCACTGAGTCATTAAGATTCCCAGGCTGAGCTCACACTAGTGATTCTCCTGCCTCAGCCTCTCAAAGTGCTGGGATTCCAGACCCGTGCCCCTGCCCAGCTCTAGTGATGGATTTGAGGAAGCAAAACCTCACTCAGAGCCTGTCGTCTTGTCTTTATCTAAGCAATTGCATCCCTTGTGCGCAAACCTTTCACCTCCAGTGTCACCTTTCTCTCAGGGATCTTCCACTTTATCTCAGCTTCATAAGAATAGGCTCGTGAGAGTTCAAGCTCTTCATTGGCTCATAATTTCATCCTGCCCTTCTCCTTGCCTGCCCTGTGAGTCTTGGGGGAGACAATGGACAGTGGACACTGATTTTCCACGCTTCCCAGATATTTTCCAGCAGGAAATCCCCTTTGTGGCTCCCAGAACCTGCACCAAGGAACCTCACACACCCATGTCAGAATCATCAGGAATGGAACAAAAAAATCTAAATATATTAGAGTTAATGGCATGTTTTCCCCCAATTAATCAGTAATCTAAATAAAGTGGAGTGTCTTTTGCTTCTGGGTGACACAGCAGAGGTGAAGAAAATTCTGTGCGTGCAAATAACAGACAAGATGTTCTAAAGTATCTTAGTTTGCAAAGTTAAAAAAAAGTACATACATAGAAAGCTTTATGTGCTATGGGCTTCCAGTGATTTAGTATTTATTTTGATTGATTTATGTGAAAGCCAAGACTTTACCGTAAATTTTTCATAATTTATTTCATTAGTTAGCTTTTTACTTACACTAAATTTATTTATAGTCATGCAATGATATTAGCAGAGAAGCTGTGTTGTGCTGAGATAGATTTCTTTGTAAAAATTCTAACAACACTTGTCCAGAACAGAAGAGAAGCTGGAAAGTGGGAAGGCAGCCAGGTGCAGGGATCAGGAGGGAAGGAGACACTATCAGGCCTGCAGTGGCCCTGGAAAGGGGAAGCAGGTGTAGGTCACGGCACTGGACAAGCCTGTGTTTTGTCTGCTCTTCAGGTCACTTTGCAGTGTCAGGGTTCGCTTGTGCAAAACAAGAGCTTGTTTGATCTAATTGAGCCGAAGAGTTGGAGCAGAGGAGAGAAGGAAGGAGAGAGTTGAAGCCTCAGGCAAGGATGAAAAGGGGGTGCCCCAGGGATGTGATGTAGAATGTGGAACAGAGAGGATGTGGGAGCCAATAGAGAAGCAAGGAGAGGAGAGGGAGGGATGAAGAGGTTGGGTGATTGACAACATCCTCTACAGAGGATCTAACACCAGGCACTCCATAGGCTACCTCACTGGGACATGCTAACCTCAGGCCGAAGGTCACTGGCCCGTGGGGGTCTGGAGCTCCACCTACTCTTGTGGCACAGAGCACTCTGCCTGTGGGAGGCTGGTCCTCCCTGGAATGCTTTGAATTCCCTGGAGACAACACAGTAGAACCTACCTCAGAGGTCCTATGAATGGTAGGTGTTTGTCACCTGAGCGGGTGCCTGAGCCCTTGGCATGGCAACCCACTTCTAACCCATCACCACAAACTCCACAGGATTCAGGTCTGTGTTTGATGCAACAGTGAAGAGAGAAAACTCCTCAAATATGGCATGTAGTGGGAGAGAAATAGCCCTCCTCAGGCGTCAGCCAGGAGCCAAACGCAGGGAGTGTTTCCTAATGCCACCTAACCTGCACGACTGTATGAAATAACCAGCATTCCTCTGATGTTTTGCAGATAGGTAAACAAACAAGCCCTTAGAAATTCTATGTAACGTGTTCAAACCGTAAGTGATAGAGTACAAATCATGACAGTATCTAAATAGCTATATCAGAAATCAAATCCCTGCTCACAACACATCCTTCCTGTGACCATCCACCAGTACAAAGCCTGCAAGGCTACAAGAGGCTCAGTAATTATTTAGGGGGTGGAAGTGTGAGTTAAGATGAAGTCCCCCCAGCACCGTAGGGTGGGGAGGACTGTGTCTGGTCCTGGAGAACCAAAGCAATGATAAGGCATTGGCAACGTGTGGGGGGTTGTATAACACGAGGCCATGCAGGCTGTGGTGAGCAGGGATAATGTGGGGGCAGAGAGAAAGAGGACTGTAGGTGTAAGAAAGGCCCACATTTATCTCCACAGTAAGTCCCTGCTGCCAGCCCGTGTTCCATCCAGGTCAATTTCATTTGTCTTCCCTAATCACGTAACAGATGGCATTTGTCAGCCCTGTGCCATGTCACCTATTTCAAACAGATAAAAGCAGGATGGATGCAGCACACACATTCATCTAATTGTGGACGACACAGCCTGTTATGGGTCACTAATAGATTGGATCACAAGACAGGGATTCAAAAATAATTCAGAAAATATGGGACAAAGCCAATAAAACTGACATCTACAAAGATAAATACAGAGTCATTTATGCAACCGACATTGTGGAGGGCACCAGGTCCCAGGCCCTGGGCTGGGTCTCTTGGATGACAGGAGCTCGGGCTTCAGCTGAGCTGTCAAGAAACAAACAGGAGCATTTGAGACAAGACAATGTCATAAAACATGGACAGGAAAAAGGATGTGAGGTGCAGAAGCTTCATATCTCAGGAGCAGATTGCACTGTTTGTGCTGTATAAATGTGCCCTGGTCGTCGGGCATGTACCAGGCAGGGCCAGGTGCTAGGAACGCGGCACTGAGCAAGGCTGGACCTTAAGTTGTTGGAACAGACTTGTGCTCACTGTGCTGAAGGAAAGCAAGGCGTGGGTTAGAAGAGATTCACGGTGTAGACTGGGCTAACATCAGACAAAGAAAGGGGGCATAGCGGGCATCACTGAAAATTCCTGCAGCGGAAACATAATCCCCCCATTGTTGATGGCCTATGGAAGTGGGCCTCTGGGCGGCAGTCAGTCAGGTGAGGCCAGAGGGTGGGGTGCTAGTGGCATCAGTGGGCAACCCCGGGTCTTGGAGCTCCCGTCCTCCAGACTCTGAGGAAGGAGTTTTCTTGTGGGTCATCCAGCCTCAGGTGGCCCGCTGCAGCAACATAACTGGAGGAATACTGCAGTCAGCATCCCAGGTCGCCAGGCTGCTCCCGGAAGCCCAGCGTCCCAGAAGCCTTCATCCTCACTCACCAGGATGGGGTCACCCCACCGGAAGGCCTCTGAGGGCACATGACAACTAGACAAGACCTCCTCCACTGATGAGTCTAAGCTGTGCAGACAGTCCCATTGGCCAGCGGTGGGCGAGGGGGATCTGCAGTGCTGTCTCTGCAGCTGCCCCTACAGTGCTCTCCTCCTTCTGCCTACAGACATGGGGAAGCAGCAGATGGCCTGGCCAAGAGAGGGCCTGAATGTAAGAGACAGCTGGCCTGCGGAGGAGCAGAGTGCTTCCAGGCGCTTTGGGCCGGCCCCTCCCTGGCAGGAGGTCCAACAACACTCTTTCCTTTACCTCCTCCCCTTCTTGTGCTTAGCTCCCTCTCCTTCCGTTTCATCTGGGTCCCACCTCCTCTATGTCCCTCCTCCCCGCGAGCTGGTAGGACAAACTCCAAGGCCCTGGGTGCTGTCATCCTGAGGCCACACCGCAGCAACACCCCTGAGTAGGCACCTCCCAAGTTCTCTTCAGCCTTGCTGATGGCTCCACCCTGTGTTCTGGCTGGCCTGTGTTTCTGGGATTGTTTTGGCCATTCTCTGCCTGGAGTGAGCCTTCCCTTTGTGTAAACTCGCAAGCCTGCACCCAGTCCTACAAGGGAGGTCCCTCTTCTTCCTCCATTTGCTGGCCAACTCCTCTCCTACCGAGCCCCACCCAAAGGCTCTCCCTGCAGAGGCCGTAGCTGCCCTGCAGCCTGCTCTGCAGGAGAGGGCCTATGTGGTATACCACCACACAGCCTGTCCCTGGAGGGGGGCTTCCCGTCCCTCCTCCATCTGCAGGGCCAGTGCTAACCTCAAGGTAGAGTGTGGCGGAGCTTCCCGAGTACTGGCCAAGGGAAGAAAGACTTTCTCTCAAACCTGAAAAAATCTTGTCGTCCGCCCATTGGCTGTGGCAGGTTTCCCCCTTCAGCCTCAAAGCAAGCTCCATTTCACAAAGCTTTTCCCTAACCCTTTTCCCCTCCCCTCCGGCTCCCCTCCTTCTACAGTTGCAGGACTTTGGGCCCTGCTTGCTGGCGGCTTGCTGATGCCTCTGTCTTGGCACTGCGAGCTCCTTCAGGTAAGCGGGCAGTGTGTTCATCTTTACAGGTGCCACAAGTCTCTGTGCCCACCAAGATACAGGCACTGTGAGCATGCGCTGGGCAAAGGGACGGAAGGAAGAACGCTCTGCGACAGCCCAAGCGCCACACACTTCAGCGTATGCGAAGAACAGCCCGTCCTGCTGCTAGGGGTGAAGACAACAGCCCCTGAATGCCCGCTCTCGCGGCCTTAGATAGACAAAAAAATCTAAGAAAAATAATTAATCATCCCAAATCAATTTGGTTTCACTGTAAAAGCATAATTAGTACAGGATTGATACAAAATAAAAACGGAGCCAAGCCTGGCACTACAGGCCTGTACTTGCATACTCTGGGAGGCTGATCACAAGTTCCAGCCCAGCTTGGGAAACTTAGTGACTTATGGAGGTCCTGTCTCAGAAAAAACAAAAAAGTGTAACACTAGACAAGGTACTAGGGCTTTGTGGAATGGGAGTGCAGAAAGAACAAAGTAAAATTCAGTGCAGTTATTTCCTGGCTGAAGGAAAGCCAAACGTAAATCAGCAAGCACACCCTGAGTAGCCTAGGGACGCCCAGGGGAAAGTGCTGTATCCCACTCTGAGTAGACTGGGCACTCCCTGTGGAAAGTGCTGCATGCATTGAAAGAGATAGAGTGACACTCCACTGCCTGGGTTTGCTCGGGAGACAAGGAGATGGCCAGGGGCCTGTCTCTGGCATGTGAGCTCTGATTTCTCTCATCGTCCCTAGGGTTCATGGCACCCAATGTAATGGAGCCGAGGACAGTTGAATGAAAACTTTAGCACTTTGACTGTGTTTTCAGAGGGAAGGGTGTATCAAAAAGATTCTGTTGTTGTTTGGATCTGAAATGTCCCCTCAAAGCCTCAAGTGTTTGAGAGGTGACTGGACTATAGGGGCTCATTGAATTAAGTGGTTTAATCTGTGAATTCCACATGCTGTGAAGAGGTTGGCCTGGTCTGGAGGGGCAGACCGCTGAGGGTGTAGCCCAGAGGGACACATCCCTACCCCTAGCTTCTTCTGACTTCTTTCTCTGCTTGTGGCCATGAGGGGATAAACAGCTGTCCTCTGCCAGGCCATTCCACCAAGCCGTTCCACCACTGCCAGCTGACCATGCATGAAGGGATCGAGACCTCTGAAACGTTGTAGGTATCAAGTAGGTGTCCCAGCAATGAAAATGAAACTAACCAGACCTTTCTTTCTTTCTTGCCCTTCCTCCCCAGGCATCAGAACCAGAAAATGAAACTTCCAAACCTTCCTTCCTTCCTTCCTTCCTTTCTCTGTCTCTCTCTCTCTCTCTCTCTCTCTCTCTCTCTTTCTTTCTTTCTTTCTTTCTTTCTTTCTTTCTTTCTTTCTTTCTTTCTTTCTTTCTTTCTTTCTTTCTTTCTTTTTGAGACAGAATCTTGCTCTGTAGCCCAGGCTGGTCCTGAACTCACTATGGAGCCTAGGCTGGCCTCGGACTCACAGCAATCCTCCTACCTCAGCAGGAGACATTGCTGGGATTACAGCGCCACCACACCCGGTTTATGTGGTGCTGGGGAATTGAACTTGGGTACTTAGCACTTGACGTAGCGCTTGCTAACACTTCAATAGCTAAACCATTCCCATTGAGAGGTTCCACAGGAGAGGCACATATACTCCTCTGCCCTCCCTACCCAAGCCATGCCACTGAGGCAGGAGCCAGCACCCTGGGCAGGTGGGTAAGCGTGTGCTCTGGGAGAGAGAGCATCTACGCCTTGCAGTCTTTCGGTGTCTGGTACTCAGCCACCTCAAAGCATACCACACAGGGTTGTCCTCTGTGCCTGCCACAATCCTTCATTTCCCTGAATTCTACACTGGGATGCCTGGGAGATGTTGGAGGGTGGAGCGGCAGAGAGGGGAGACAGGGCCATCCACAGGAGAGAGGAGTTCCTAGGATGCTACCAACTGCCACGGGAGAAAAGAGTTTCTGGGATGCTACTGGTGGCATGTGCCATGTAAGCGATATGATTTGATTTAATTTTCAGCACAGCCTAATACAGTAGACACCATTAGTGTCCACAGTTTACACGGAAGGAGATGGGTCCCTGAAAGGTGCACACCTTACCAAGTATTACACATGTAGTAAGGTATGGCCTGAGCAGGATGTGGATTTCAGATTCAGCTGTTCAGGAACAGCCCAACCCAAGTGAAGGAAGATTAGCCCCAGGGTGCAATAATGCCAAAGAAAAAGCAGCCAGAGGATCCCGGGACGGCACAGTGCTCAGTTTATCAGGAGACTTAATGACTGAAGCACAGTCCTAGTCAGTAGCCGGACAAGTTGGCCCTCCACGGTTTGAGCCAGCAAGAGGTACGTGTATGTTGGTTAGGACATACGTGACTTCCATGCTAGAATGCCTCCGGATTGCCTTCAGCAAATATCTGATAATCGACACATCCCTGGAGCCAGGGAAGGTCTGGATGGAAAGCTCCACACACCGCCTGCATGATGTGCTCTAAGTATAGCTTGCGGGGCGGCTGTGGAGAGAAAGGCAGCTAGGGTTCTTGTGCGGAAAGTCTGACTCTAAAACATTTGTAGTCATGTCAAATCCAGTCCACACCCACGCACCTGACCTCCATTCACATGTCACTTGCAGGGGACAGTGGCACGTGAGCATCGGGCTTTCTGGTGGTCTGCAGTTCTGGTGCCTGGGGAGGAAGGGCAAGCCATGGGTACGTGCTCAGGCCCTGGCTCCCTCCCCCAGTGGTCCGTGGTGGCACACAGGCCGTTCATCCTGCTCTCTTACTCCTTTCCACAAATCTTCAGCCTATGTGGCCAGCTCCATGGCTCATTGGTGCTCCTTTTTCCAGCTGTCCATGGGAAAGGTTCTCAGGGACCGGACCAGGCTTGTGCCAGGTGAAATCTGAGCTTCGAGATATCTGATTCTGACATTCATTCTCTCACCAACTATTATTTATCGATCATCTATTAGTTCTGGCCCGAGAGCTGCTGATTGGTTTAAAAAAAAAAAAAAACAGGAGAAATGTGTGAGAGTGACGTCTAGGCGACATGAAACACTGATGGAACTGCAGGAGTGGACAGGAGTCAGGGTCTCCAGGGTCCAGAGACTGAGCCAGTGTAACAGCTTGTTTATTGTCTGTGGGGCCAGGCTGATAAGCAGTTGAAGGGAGGAGGGTCAGCCAGGGTGATAGGGCAAGGGTCATTTACTGATAGGAGGAAGTTGGGGTCTGAAAGTCACCTAATTTACATGGTTGGTCTTTCAAAACTTGATCATGCAGTTTCTGATAAGGATCTTGGGGTAGGGGAAAACTAGGGATTTGAGTACAGTGAAACCTGAGCTGGGGGCGTCCTGGGCCTGGAATAAGAGGGAGGGGCTCCGCTCCTGCCTATCTGGGTCTGAGCCACCTTCTACCTTCCATTATCCCTTGGCCTAGTCAGGGTCCCACACGCTGATAACCACATGGCCTGCCACCACAGCCTCCTGGGTCAGGCCAGCTGGGCCATGCCTCCGGCAGGGGCTGAGGACATGTAAATGAGCTGCCTCCAATTATAGCATTAAGGCAGCTCCGAGTTGGCAGCTCCAGCGCACTCAGGGTGAGCACTGAGTTAGGCAATGCTGCCAAAATGCCTCGCCAGTCTGCCAGCTTGTGTGCACATGGGAGAGCAGAGAACAGGGACCTGCAAATCAGCGTCAGCCAGCTGCCAGCCTATAGGGGGGCTGTAACCAAGAGGGCAAAGTGGCTTTTCACTTGCCAGTTTTCCCATCTGAAAGTGGGCACCTTACTTCTGAGTGTTCTACTCAATTTAGTTTAACTATTTATCACGCAACTCTAGTTTTTTTAAAAGAATATAGCATGTTTTAAATCAGTCTTGTTAGTTTCCTATTGCAGCTATAACCAGAGCCATATTTGAGTGCTTAAAACACAAATTTATCACAGGAATCACACACAGCGGATGAAAGTATGATGTGGATCTCACTGGGCTTAAATCATAATGTCTGTGGGGCTGCTCTTTCTGGAGATTCCAGAGAGAAGTCACCGGCTGCCCTCGGCAGGCCTCCGGATACTGCCAGCTTCATTGGTTTGTGGCCTCTAGATTCTCCACCCTTGCCCACCATACCGTCTCCCTCTCTGACTCAGCCTGCCTCTCTCTCCTCACGCCGACAGCAGCCACTGGCACAATCCCATTGCTCTCCCTAGCTAGCATTTCCTAATTCAACGACCGAGGCAAAGTTCCTTTAGTCACAGAAGGTCACATAATCACAGGTGCTGGGGATTCAACATGGATGTCTCTGGGCCCTGCTCCATCATGGCCAGCCCTAGAGTCGGGCTCATTCCCTCTTGAGGTATCTCTGAGATCTGCTTTCAGGCAGCAAGGAGGTAAAGGAGTATAGGATGAGCGCCCCCAAATATGCCAGTATGGCAGATTGATCATGCAAAGCTGAAGGTGCCGGAGAGGCAGCCACTGGAGAAAGCACAATCCACATTGTCCTTTCCTCCCTGTGGCAAGCCACGAAGTTTCTGTGGGAATGAGACTCCTGTACCAAGGTACAGAAATAACCTCCTCACCAAAGACTTGTCTCTGCAGTATCTGCACAAATAAACTTTCTAAAATGACCTTATCTGCTTCTACCTGATTTTCTTAGCATCTGTTGCTCCTTTGACACACTGTTTCTTCACAAATGTGCCTGCCATTGTCTAAAAGGTTTAAAGGCTGTTTGCTTTGGCCATTCCCTTGGGTCCTCACTCTCTTGTGAGAGTTTCCACATACATGTGAAAATAAAAATTTCTGAGTTTTTCTTCTGATAATCTATCTTGTGTCACTTTGGTGCTTAGGCCCAGCCAAAGATTCCAGTTAAGAACTAAGAAGGGTGAAGGTAGTTGTTAATCTCTTCTGCAAGGAGAGGTCCTGGGGTAAGAGGACCATGGATGCTCACGGGTTACATATTAACACTAGGATCAGGGGGTAAGTGGGAATGGCACCACTCGCTGTCATCCCTAGGCACAAGTAGCAAGATTTCGGCTTCTTGTCCTCATAATCTTATGCTCTCTGGGCTGGAAACTTTAGTTCCAGAAGAAGAAATGCTTCAACCAAAGACAAGGCTGTGTCTAGCTGTTAGTGAAGACTACCCCCTGGCTAGTTTGGACTCACTCTTCTCAGTTAATAGCAAAGAAGGGAGTGACAGTGTTGGCAGAGGTGCCTCATCCTGACCACCAGGGGACGTTGGTTGTTGTTCCACCACAGATGGAAGGAAGAACATGTCTGGAATGCAGGGAATCTCCTAGGATGTGTCGTGTTATTATAATACCCTGTGATTAAAGTTGACAGAAATCTATGCCAATCCAACTCTGACCAGGCTTCTAAGAAATGAAGGTGCAGATCCCCTCACCAGTTAAATAACGCTAGCTGGGCTCGGGGCATAGCTCATGAAGTGCAAGGCCCTGAGTTTGATTCCCCAGCATTACATAAACCATGCATGATAGCGCATGTTTGTAATGCCAGCACTCAGGGTAATGGCCATGAGTTTGAGGCCAGCCTGAGCTAGCCTGGACTACAGAGAGAACCCTGTCTCAAAAAAACTAAACTAAAACCAGCTGAGGTTTTTGCTGAAGGCAAAGGGAACCGATCTTATGACCAGTTGTGGAAATGATGACTGCATTTGTTGTGAATATTCATTTCCTATTTTTAATAAATATGTATAATATATGCATATATCACATGTATGATGCATATAAATTAAAGTAGCTGTTGGGGCCCTCAGGGCCCGGGAGCCTCAGCATTGCGGACCTCGGCCAACTTCCTTTAAATCATCTGTTGTTTTGCTTGAACAGTGTGAAATTCCTGGTGTTGTTTTGACCGTTTGCGTTTCCTGTTCTGACCGTTTGTCGTTTGGATCAGGTGTGGAAACTCGGACTGTTAATTAGTGGGAAGGCAAGGAGGGTATAAAAGGGAAGATGTAACCAATAAAGCGTCTTTTGCGAGCCTTTTGCAGACCCTTGCGAGAGTCCAGTTTTCTTCAATCCGCACTCCCCCGCTCGAGTTCTCGTTGACTGACCGAGCGGGCTGGGTCAATTAGTAAGTACTCTCTGTCTTATTTTTTCTCTTGTCTTTCATCACGACTGATTTCTATTATAGAAGTAAGCTTTGTTAAGTTTACATCATGGAGTTAAGATACAGGATATCAAAGATAAGTATAAACTAAAAGAGAACTTCATTGAATTTTTTTCCATGGAGTTTTAGGCAGCACGCCGGATGGTTGTATTGTGTGAGGTAGAAATATGGCCTTGATACTGTTTTTATTTGGAGATTAAATGTCATTCAAGAAGATGCACCTGGGCCCCAAGTTGATAATTAGTTATCTTTGTAGATTGTTTTGTTCTAACTTGACTTGATCATGAGATACCCAGATAGCTGGTCAAATATAGCTTTGCAGTTTCTGGCAAGGTGTTTTGGATGCAATTAACTTCACCCTTGATTCAGTGGACACTGAATAAAGCAGATTGCTCTCTAAAGTGTTGAGTCTCCATCCATTCAGTTCAAGTCAACATACCAAAGCTTCATTTTTCTGCCCATGAAATAATTCTGCAGCAGCAACCATCAGACTTGAACTGCAATGCTGTCCTGAGTATGGGGCCTGCCAGCCCCCCTCACCAGATTATGGACTCATTACAGTGTACAATCAATTGGGCCCGTGCCTTGTCTCCTGATATTTGATGGGCCAGGATTCAGCCGCACATCCACAGGTCACTCCAAAGAGGAATGTGAATATATTTTCACGTTGTGTCTGGAAGAACAAGGGATTGCTTTGAAGAACACCCATTCAGTCTCTGACACAACAGGACTTTGGACGCACAATTATAAGACAACCTGTTCTTCTTCCTATGTCTCTGGATTCTTAAGATCCTCAGAGGTAAGATGCTCTGTATCTCATTCCCCCTGTAGAAATCTCTGCTTAGATCTAACCTGAATCAATACTGACAACAACTCAATATTACATAGTTCTGGTGCCCCTCTAAGATTGATTTCGGTTGGTGTGACCCATGTGGCCCATGTGCCTAGTAGATGCCAAGAATCAGGCTGCATTCTGGGGACAGGATGGTGAACACACAAGAGTCGTGGTCCCTAAGGAATTTGCTTCCAGCTGGAAAGACAGAAATGTATGCAAGTAATTTAAATATAAGCCACATGGCTCTGACAGTTATAGAGGAAGCCACAAGAAATACAATGAACACCAATAGGGTCCAGTGAGAGACAGCCAGGACAGGCCCAAGCCCGCAGCCAAGCCTTGCACCGGCCGCGTCCTGTGGTGGTGAGGGCAGCTCCATGACACTGCCTGCGTTCACCTGCCCAGCATCTGTTTTCTGCCCTGAGAGGGTCCAGGATGCTGATGCTTGAGATTCTTAAGAGAAAATGGAAGGAAGAAAGGAAGGAGGAGACAGTAAAGGAAAAAGGGAAAAAAAGAGGACAAAGTAAAAACAAAGCAAGACTGCAAAAAAGCAAAAAGAGAAAAACAATTTTATAGTACAAAACCAGTCTATATATTTTTAGAATTCAGAATCACAACAAACTGTACTGATTTAAGAAAATTAGCAAGGAAATGCTACCAAATTCAGAAAAATAGCATATTTCTTAATCAAATGACTGAAAACACGTCTATGATCCCTTATCACTACTCTTTTATTTGGCTAAATATCCTTTGAATAGTTACTTGTATAATGATGATTTCTAAATCATTTTTACAATGTATAATATATAAAAAGATAACCTGGTACTAGCTCCAGAATAACTGACTCATTTCTTATGTTTGAAGTCTAACGAGCTCATTATAAGAATCATTATAAGCCTTTTTTGGGTCATTGCCAATTAGGAGGCTCTGGGACCCTCCTGGTCTTCGTTGTACTCGAGTCCATGGTGCAGCCTAAGTGGT
>PVKB01005955.1:0-79097 GCA_004027205.1 Ctenodactylus gundi
GGGGGGGGGGGGGGGAACAAATTCAACAAAAGTAGATAATCCTGAAACTCTGTAAACTCAGGGTGATAAGATTCAGTTCCAAGATGGAGACGAGCCCAGAGAAATGCCTGTGAAACTGGTGCTGGTTGTGAATATTCATGCCAGTTAAACTCAGTTAAAGCATCTGTTAGCTTGTTTTCCTTGTCTGGAGAGAGCCCGAGGATGGGCCAGCCCCTCTGAGAACAGCTACCCCGAGTCCTTCTCAACGGCTTCCACCGCCAGAGGCCTCGGAGCAGGTCTGTGGTGAGACCAGCGGCGAGACGAGCGGAGCCTTCCTGGGGTTTGTTCGTTCTTTTTCTACCGCTAGTGGCTCATCAACGGGCAAGAATCAGGAGGCCATCATGTCTAGACCGGATTCTGGTCCACCCCCAACTTCTACCCGAGCTCAGGGCTTCTCTCTCCCCTCAACGTATTATGATTAGGATTATTATTCTTAATAAAGGAGACATCTTTTGGGGGAGGGAGGAAAGACGGAAGCTTTCTACCTGGGCAGGACTCACTGAGGAAATGGAGACTCAATAGAATTGTCATTTTTAAGTGCCTGGCCAACTACAGTAACAAGATATAGATGATTTTTTTTTCTGTCCTTGTAATGTGACTTGCACAATGGTGTGTGTGTGGGCGGATTTATCTACTGAGTGGTTTCGAATATTTATATCAAAGTGACAGCTGAATTTTTACTACCTAGACAGAGCCAGGTACTTGAGGGTACCAGCAAGGCGAAGGTCTTTTCTTTCCTCTCTGCCACAGGAAGCTTAGATGGGCCCTATCCCTTGCTCCAAGGGACCTTAAAAGAATCACTTTCAAAGGACACCACGGCTGGAGAAGTCATCTTTATCAACATTTAAATAAACATTTGGTGAAGTATGCATAAATATTTCTTCATATAAACATAACACAACATTAAATAGATCGGACACACACACGCGCACATACACGCACACGCACACACACACACACACACATACACGCTACTGGGTACACGTCCACGGTTGTCAAAGCTGTCTGTAAACACCACCTCACACAGAATACAAAAGCAGCTTCGGCCCAGCCCTGGGTCCGAGCCAGGGAGCGATGCTCCAGCCTCCTGGAGAGGTCTCCGGGCCCTCCCCACCCTGCCCACCCCCCAGCAGAAGGAAAAGTAGGAACTGAGTAGTGACAGCAGTGGCGGCACATGGACAGCAGCACCCGTCCCCTCCCCCTGGAGAAGACACGGAGCGTTGGGGCGATTCAGAGGAAACTGTGACGTTAAGTTTTCCAGAAGGTAAGGAAATCAATTTGAAGCAGTAGCTTTACAAGGGCGATTCTCTCTTCAAAAGACAGGTCATTCCCTAGGCCCACCTATTCCTGGGTGAAGGTGGCCGTGAGCGCCAGGAAGCCCCGGCCACCGCGAGGGACAGGGGGTTGGCCCTAGGTTCCTTTAGCAGGTGCCAGGCAGCAAGCAATCAAACGCGACGGTTTCCTTCTTCCCCACACCCACCCGACGCGCCTCTTGCTGTGCTATATGTATTGCTGTGTAGGAAAAGTCAACCGCGAGCTTAGGATGGCATTTCAAAGCAGGTTTGGCAGCAGAAGTTGTGTATTCAGACATTCAGATTTGGGTAACTCCGCACATGGGGGTGGGGTTCAGTGTCGCTCAGAGGGGCCCCAACTTAGCTGTGTGGACGGAGAGGTCAGGGAAGGCAAGTCCCGCCAAGCCAGCTGCCCACCGGTTGTCCAGGTGGCCCACACTGCAGGGACCTGCTGGCCAGGCCAGGCTGCTCTCTGCTTACCAGTCTTCAGGGTGGGTTGTGGAAAACGGCCCCCGCATCAAACACATGAAACCGGGTGGATTTCACTTTTAGACTGTATTAGGATCCTAGAGAACTTCAGTTACCAAGGTACTGAGCGCATATATTGCAGGAATAATCAGCCAGTTCAGAGTTTCCCATTAATTATGTACACTGTGTGCGTGCGTGCGGAACTCACATATATATATATATATATATATATATATATATATATATATATATGTACTTATGCATTTTTATTTGTACGAAACTTCAACGGCACAAAAACAGTACTGTGCAAGGACCAAGAATCAAGTCCACAGACAGAGTTTAACAACACACCGCGGAGAGGAGGACGGAAGCTCCATCGGCACAAGAAGGTTCAGCTCTGCAACGCGTGGCATGATTTCTGAAGCACAGGTGCACGCACCTGCTGGGTTCCATGCGCGGTCTGGACCGGCACTTGGGATCCTTGGGAAGAACAAGGTAACGGGGCCAGTGAGGCTCGACTCAGTTCCAGAGCGAAACGGGGACGGAAAGACCCCAGCAGGTCAATCTGAGTGCGTAACTGCCGTGAAGCAATATTATTTCTCCTCTTTAAGAAAAAAAATGTCTATTTCAGAATAGATTTCTTTATATTCGGAGTAGGCGCTTTTTTTTTTTTTGCTGAATTGGTTCTTGACTTTTCATATTAAAAGCAGTTTATGTCATGGGTCAGTAAACAGGTAGCTTCTCCGACACCTGGCGGGCCCTCACACCCTATGTCCACACCGGGACTCACCCTGCCCTCACCTTTCTCCTCCGGTTCGTGGGCTGGCAATGGGGCTCTGCTGCTGCCGGGCCGGGCCGCTAACCTCCCCTACAAGGCCTGCTCAGGCACGCGCTTGTGGAAGACGACTGACTGTCTCTGCTGGTACTGCTGCTTCCGTCGCTTCCTCTTGTCGCACTGGCACAGGAGCAGCATCCGGAAGGTGGTGCGAAAGGTCTTGTTGCACAGGGCGTAGCACACGGGGTTCACGGTGCTGTTGATGTAGCACAGCCAGTAGCCCAGGTTCCAATAGGTCTTGGGGATGCAGCTGTCGCAGAAGGTGTTCACCAGGACCATGATGTTGTAGGGTGCCCACGTGACGATGAAGGCCAGCAAGATGGCGCTGAGCGTCTGCGCGGCCTTCTTCTCCTTGATGAGGGACATCCTCTTGCGCTTGGTGATCTGACTCCGGGTCTTCAGAGCGAACCTCTTGGCCAGCGTGGCTTCCTTAAAGGACAGAGGTAGAGTGGCCGTGGTCTTCCCCAGGGAGGTGCTGGTGTCGGATGTCTTGGTGGTATCGGTGGTGGGCTCCAACTGGATAGGGAGTTTGGAAAAGCCTTTTGGAAAGCTGCCACCATCATCTAGGCTCTTCTGAGCCTGTAGCTTGCTGGCACTCTTCTCCACGTCCACCATGCCCAGCTCCTCCTCGGGCACCTGCAGGTTGTCCGAGGAGGGCAGTTTGGTGGAGTTGAGGATGGTGCTGTGCCCCGGAAGCTTGAGCACGATGGAGTAGATGGCTCGCGTCTCGGAGCCAGTGTCCTCCTCGTCGGAGGAGGCCGAGTTTTCCAGGGAGGCAGCGCCGCCGTTGTTGTTCCAGCTGTCGCTGCTGCTGTGGTCCTGGTCCATCTGCTCGACGCTGGGTTTCCAGCTCTTGGTCGTAAACCAGAAGTGACATCGGCCATACTTTCTCCTGGACGAGTGTTTCAGGCTTTGCTGCTGCAGGTCATAGCTGCTGCAGCTTCGAGAGCTGCCCGTGGGGTGGACAAAGCTTTCTGCCTCTGCTTCCGTGCCCGAGGCCTGCAGGCCGGCGAGCTCTTTGGTACGTTTCTCTGTTTCCTTGTAGATCCTCCAGTACAAAATAGTCATAATGGTGACCGGCATGTAGAAGGCGGCGATGGCTGTGCCGAAGGTGATGGTGGGCTCACTGAGGAACTGAATGAAGCACTCCCCGGGGGGCACAGTCCTCTTCCCCACAAAGTACTGCCAGAACAAGATGGCAGGGGCCCAAAGGACGAAGGAGATGACCCAGGCCAGACCGATCATCACCCCAGCCCTCTTTGTTGTTCGTTTGGCCCGATATGTGAGCGGCCTTGTGATGGAAAAGTACCTGTCAAAACTGATGACCAAGAGGTTCATGACCGAGGCATTGCTGGCCACATAGTCAATGGACAGCCAGAGGTCACAGGCCAAGTTCCCCAGAGCCCACCGGTTCATGATGATGTAGGTAGTGAACAGGTTCATGGAAATGACCCCGATGATCAGGTCTGCACAGGCCAGGCTCAGGAGGAAGTAGTTGTTGACCGTCTTCAGCTGCTTGTTGACCTTGAAGGCCACGATGACGAGGATGTTGCCGATGATGGTGACCAGGGCCAGGAAGCCTGTTAAGAATGCAATGAAGACCACTTGCCAGACAGTGTGGCCTCCCAGAGGGTCACTGGTGGCACCAGTGGGGGAGGAGAAGTTGCCAGTTGCTCGTGAAATGTTGTAGCTGCCGAAGTGAGTGACTGTCCCTGGGGGCAGCCCGGTGTCCGACGGGCTGTGTATCCAGGAGGTGCTGATGTTTGGGAACAAAGGCAAGGTTGTACTGTTATTGTGCAAGGTCATTGTGACTCTCTGACATAGTCTGGGGAAAAAAGAGAGAGATAAAAAGATGCAGTTAGGAAATGGACTTTGTGCGACATGTTCTCTTGCATTGCACACATTAAAAGTCAAAGGAAGCTGAATCTTGAAGAAGCCAAACATCAAATCCACTCTTTCGTCTTAAAATGGAGGGTCTGTGGCAGGCAGGGATGGACGCGTGCAGGACAGTACCCTAGTTAGGGGCATGTATGGGCCACTGTGTCTTCCTCTAGGCTTTCCACCTCTCTAAGTATTGCCCGTGCAATGCTGTCATCAAACAAAACAGCATCCTTGACTCTCTTAATTACTTCCTGCTATGAATATTAACCGTTCCCCCAGCATCGCATGTGTTAGAAAGGGCGCAGTGCTCATCAGAGGATTCACGCATTGTTCACTTTCTGTGCTCTTGGCGGGACCTGGGGACTGACCTGCAAGGGTCTGTCTCCCGTCCTGCTACCCCCTTTCCTCTCTGTTTGCTGGCCAGCATGCAGGGGTGGTGTCTCCACACCAGGCCCTTCAACCATGGCTGTGTGTGCCTTGAAGCCAGTTATCTGTGCATGGACCTAGATCTCTGAGGCTGAGACATTCTTCTTATTAAAAAAGGAGGAAAACATGAGATACTTCTATGACCATCATCCCAGAGTGCTATGATCATGCAACTTGATAAATGAACTTGATGCACTTGTATTTTTTTTTCCCGACTTCAGCATGTCCCTGTTGAGGCATCAGCTGTGAACTGTGGTAAAGTGGCACCAGCCATCTGAGCCTCACTGCAACCGGCAACGCCAACCGGAAGCAAGAGCGGAAACCAGTGTGCACTGCTTACATGTTATCGTTTCTTCATAACACAGATCGAAAACATAATGCGTTGGTTTCTCGTGACCTTTGGTAACACGCTCACTCCTACGCTTCTGGAGGGTCACTTCTTCCGACACTATGCTCAGTGCAAAGACTCCTGCACACAGCAGCTACGATTCCTTCTCCTCTGCGGGGTCCCTTCAGCTCGCTACTTCTCCTGGCACCCAGCCCGCGGCCTTCAAAACATCCCACAGACTTTTACAGTCCATCTGGCCACTCACAGGCACTAAGACACTTTCCACGCTTCTGTTCTCATGCGCCAAGGGGACTGATCATGTTTTGTGTCCTTATTTTTGTCCTATGACAAGACGATTTTATTACAAATAAACACCCAATGCTCTGTACATCTGCACATCTGCCTTCTTCCACTTTTTGTTTTTCATTTCAGCTGATGCCGTGGTGGATGTCTGCTATTGGTCGTTCCTTTGGCTGTTCTTTAGGAAACAGCCTGTCCCATGTTCTACATGTGTTATGGTTTAGACCTGGAATGTCCCTCCAAGGTCTCAATGTGTTCAGAGGTGGGGCTTTCAGGTGGCGACTGGATCATGGGCATGCTACACTCATCAGCAGATGGGATGTATTCACAGCTAACTGTGCCATCAGGAGGAGAGCCGGGTTGGAAGAGGCATGTTATTGGTCATCTCTGTCCTTGGCTCCTCCCTTCTTTGTTTTCTCGCTGCCATGAGCTAAGCAGCCCTCCTTCACCAAGCCTCTTCACCATGCTGTTTCTCCACGCTGGGGCTGGCTGACCATGGACTGAAGCCCCAAACTGTGAGCCACATCAAACCTTTCCTCGTTAAAGCTGTGGGTGATGGGCAAGTGTCTAGTTACAACATGATTTGGGACAGGCATCCATCACTGTGCTGAGTCCCTGACCACAGCAGTAGACCTGAATCAAGTCCAAGGAGGTAGGGTCAACTGGGGGACTGACATCCAGGTCGGGTAGAAAGGCAGAGAAATCCTTTTATCTTTGGGACTGTAGGTGCTGGTCACGCTATTGGTAACTCCACGGAAAAGCAAGAAAAGACAGAAGAAAGACATGGAGGGAGGGACACAGGGAGGAGGGGCCATGGGAGGCAGCCCTTGAACCCTTGAACCCTGGACTTAGCTACTTCTGACCCAGGTGACCTCCCTGGTCTTCCTGGTGTATGTCCTCGCTGCTTGGGGTAGCTCAGAAGGGTTTCTGTCACCGGCAGTTATAAGGCTCCCAGTGGCCACATTGGTCCCTGTCAGTATCGACGCTCACTCTCTGAGCTGTCACTGGGTTTAGACCACTGTGGAATTCAGTGAGTTCCAGTCTCCCTGCCCTCTCTGCCACCTCAGCAGTCCGTGGCAGGGGGTCCTTGCCCCCAGGGGGATATGCATATCCTCTCGCCTTATCCGTTTGTGTAAATAACTGTTCACAAATGCTGCAAAGAAGTGCTCTGGCAATATTAATCAACATTAAAAAAGTACACACACCCAGAACAAATCTAACTTCCACAAATTATTGTATGCACACAAGGCGACATGTGCAAGGTTGCTCACTGAAGCATGTATTAATTCAACAGAAAATTGTGAAACTCTAAAAGATGATCAGTTCTAGAATGGATGAACATGTGATTATACATAAAAGGGAACACTATGTAGCTGATAAAAGCAATCACCTCAACAGGTAAGCATTCACTTGGAAAGTTCTAGAGTCAAAAAGCAAGTTGTGGGTGGATGAACACAACGTGACCAACTCAGGTCACAGTAAAGCACATACAACAATTGAGTATCTACTATATGCCAAAGAGAGTATGTGGCTTATCTACTTGTAAATTTAAGATGGTCCTAAAAGGACAGAAAGCCACACGCAATTCCCAAATTAGCAGTGGCTTTTGGGGGACAGAAGGTGATTAGGACTGAGAGTGGAGGATGACGAGAGAATAGTAAACGGTACCTGGACTTGGGTGAAGCGGAGAGGGAGGGAGAGGGAAGGTGGTGCTTGTGGGCAGGAGGGGTATGGTACGCTGTGTGGTATGAAACGCTCTTTCTTTTGGCACTAGAGACTGAACTCAGGGCCTTTGCACTTATATACCCAACCCCTTCTGTAGCTTTCATTCTGAGGCCAGGGTCTCACTAAGTCACTAAGTTGCCAAGGCTGGGCTTGAACTTGAGATCCTCCTGTCTCCGCCTCCCATCGTGCTGAGATGACAGGCCTTCGCTTAGCGTGGTGTGACCTTTAAATGGAAGAAGTCAGAGAGAGCAATGGCTCTGATAACAGCCTGACACAAGACCCAGAGGAGTCGCGGGTGCGGGTCTCACGCACCTCCTGGCTGATCCCCTCACAGAGGCGGCAGCTGCTCAAGGTCACAAGGGTGGGAGGTCCAACCGCCACGTGCCCTTGGAAGTACACACCGCCTGGGTCCTGCCCACCAGCCCCCGGGCTTAGGTTTGCGGGATCCTGAGCAGGCAGCCTTGCTGGGAGCTGCTAAGGCTGTCATCTGTGACGCAGCACAGTCTCAAAATTCAGGAGAAAGTTCAAGAAAGAAACCCTTCATCTTCCTCCCCTACATACAAGGGACTGAAACATGTTCTTTAGATGTAGAATCCCGCTCTATTATCTCCTGTGTGCTGTGGCCTAGTTCACAGGGTCAGGAGGTGCTTCTGTGTGGCCAGGAAGCGCGACTCCCCCCCACCCCCCCCACCTGGGTGGGCTCCAGACCCTGCTCCCTGGCCCCGCGCCTCGGTGCCGAGTCCCCCGGAAAGCACCTTCGCGGGTGCAGGTGCACCCATTCAGGCCTCGGATGACGCCAGGAGGAAGCGGTCCACAGGCCAGAAAAGCACGCCAGGAGTGCTGAGGGGGAGGAAAAGATGCCTGGTGACGTCCCAGGGCTGAGCTGTGACTTCGCGGACGACAGGTCCCTTCTGAAGACTCGGAGGTTCTGCCACCGAAACTGGGCCACCATCCCTCAGACTACAGTGGTGTTCCGAGAAGGGCGTGTCACCCTAATTTTCATACTCGCGCCTCCTCCCAGCTAGACACCCTGCACTGTGGTGCGGCAGGCTGAGTCAGGCGAGCCCACACGTGTTGAGCTGGATCACACTGGTAAGAAGGCCACAGGAAGCCGCTCCTACCTGCCTCTGACCTCAGCGCCTCCCAGGACACTCTAGGCAGAGGCCCAGGAAGGTGGAACCTGAATGGGGACCTGGGGCGGGCAGGCTAGGGCACAACAGGGCAGAGCCTGCCTCCTCTTTGGGGTCCAGAGCAGGTTCTCTCCCAGGCAGGGACTTGGTGGGGGCACTCGGGGCTTTGATGCCCAAGAGTTCTAGGCTCCAGAGTGCAGAACTGGCCCCGCACCTTCCTGTGGGATAGTTAGACCTGGAGATACACACTTACACATGTGTGTGCACACACAGCTGGTTCTCAGTTCCCTCTTTGAGGGTGTATCTTCCCATATTATTGGACCACTTCTTCTTTATCACATGTAGGACTGCATACAACACTGATTCACTAAGTTTAAAACCCAAGAGTTAGGGGCTGGAGGAATGGCTCAGCGGTTAAAGCGCTGGCCTAGCAAGTGCTGAGTCAAGTGAGCACTAAGTACCCGAGTTCGATTCCCCAGCACCACATTAGCCGGTTGTGGTGACGCATGCCTGTAATCCCAGCACTAGTTAGGGATTGCCGTGAGTCCAAGGCCAGCCTGGGCTCCATACTGAGTTCAGGACCAGCCTGAGCTACAGAGTGAGACCCTGTCTCAAACAAAACAAAACAAAATGAAGCAAAAATCCAAGAGTTAATACGAGAATTAAAAAAATAACATCACAAAAGTGAACTCTAAGAGGCCACATTGGAGTGCCTACTATCAAATGACAATACACGTGGTTCCATTAAACAATACGCTTCCTCTGCTCATGGACACATTAGGAACCGTCACGACATGCACACAAAGCGCTATGCGGCCAGTGGGGCCTGAGAGGCACCAGGGAGGTAGCACATCTTTCCCTAATAGTTAAAAACCAAGGAAGGGCCTGGGACGCAGCCGAGCGTGTCTCTCACCCAGCACGCACCAGGCCTGGGCTCCGGCCCCTGCGCCAGAAATCAAGAGCAAGAAGCCAACAAAGGCCAGCGAAAAGGACGAAAGAGAAAACGTGCGAAGACCCCTACCCCTCTGAGCACGCTGGCCTGACTGCAAGCTGAAGGACGCTAATGAGAAATTTGCCCTCTTGCTCCTCGTTACAAGACAGAAGATTTCTGGTGAGTTAAAAATCTTAGACAGCGTTTTAAAATTAAAAGAGAGTAAAGGCCCAGTGCGAAATCAGGCGTGAAAATGTGCCGAGGACTGATATAAAAGCAGGCACAGCGTGAATCGCAAGCGGCAAACACACCCCACACCCCGAGGCCCGGGCCACGCAGGAGTCGTCTCGGGCTGCGGGCAGGGCATCCGACACAGTTCACGCAGCTGGGTTACCAAAATAAGTTGCCAAAACATGTCCCAATATTTTAAGCAAGTTTCCAAAGTTGGGGGGGCCATCTTTGCCACCCCGTTACAGAAACTGTTTTGGAAAAAGGAGACGGCACTCCAAATCTTAAAACCGGTCAAATCGAGAAGACAGTCCACATTACTTTAATTCTCCTAGAAGTCTAAATTCTTTTTACTTCTATTAATTATTTAAAAAAATGACGAAGAACAAAAAATGCCCCAAATATTTCTGCCGTTTTGAAGGACCCAGTCTGCTTGGAATCCTCTCGGGGCTTGTTTTGAGTCTGTGACGACAGGGTCTGTTTTTTGTCATAATTCAGACAGCGTTCAACAGCTAAAACGACTTTTCTCAAAGCCACCACGGTCCGGAGGCTGGAAATGTCACATCCGGCCACGAGGTGGCGACGCAGATTCGAAGGACCTCTTCAAGGAGCCGGGGCGGCGAGCAGCCCGCGTCCCAAGCCGGGAACCAGGCGCCGGGGCTGAGCTCAGTCGTGCAGTCGGTGGCGGATATCACACAGGGTCAGCAAAGCTCTGCAGTCAAACGTGTCTTTAAAGGGAATCCGACTCAGGAACTCAGCTGCTGGCATTCAAGTCCAGCCGCCAGGAGGAGCGGCGTTACCTAATATGGAGCAATGGCTCTTGCTGTGAGCAAAAAACAGGCCCCGATGCCAAAAGTGGAATAAAATTCTATTTTAAAAAAAGAGAAAGCTTGTTTTCAAAGGGCTGGTGCACCGCGCCGCCTCCCTCCCTGAGCACTGCCTTTCATAGTTGTTTTTTAAATTTGATTTGACAGCCTGAATGTAGGATGCTTATGCAGGGTTTCGCTCCAGTATTGCTTACAACCGGCAGCCACTTTAAAGACAAAAATCGAAGTGGCACTGTTGGTGACCTGCACAGGCACTGTCCGAGCCCAACACCTCTGGTCAGTAGGAATCCTAGGCAAATGGCAGGACGCCCGAAAGCCAAGGCGACCAGCTCTTCTTAAATCTAAGTGAGACTCCTCCTAAGGCAATCCCCTGTTCCTGAAGTTACGACCTTCTGAGGAAGGACCACACGACGCTGCCTTCTGGTGACGACAGCCTTCAGGACCTGAGCTTCGCTTGTGATTTTCCAACACTCTCAGGATGCTTTGTTACTGACTTCCAGTCCCGTGCTTCTGTCACGGAGGATAAGGAGACAGGCTCTGAAAACACCCGTCAAGCCAAGAGGACGGAAAAGCAATTTTGCTCAAAAAACTGTCCAGGGGGAGACCCAAGAGGAGAGAGGGAAAGATTCTGTAACCTTGCCAAGATACGTACGCGCACAAAACGCTCAAGATCATCGTGAACCTCAAGCTTTGTACTTATCAATAAAATGGGGGAAACTTGTCCAGGGCAAAGGGTCCTTTGGACACAGTATTTCTGATATGGCCACTGTGAGTGTCGGAGAGATCTGCCCACTTGAGGCAACCAGGAACCACCTCTGGATTAGGGTCTGGGAACCACGCCTAGATTGGGAATTGAGAACCAGCCTGGATTAGACTGTGAGTGACTTGTGGGCTGGCCATTGAGGGAAGGGCAACCACCCGGATATGGGAGGGCCAACTGGAATTCCAAGGGTATAAAAGGAAGGAAGAGGGAAGATTGTTACAGCTTCTTCCTCTGGAAAAGCTCCCGCCTTTGCAATTGTCTACGGACGCCGACTTGCTACACGCAGCAGATCTTCATCACAGATTCGCTCCGGTCTTGACTTGTGCCTGTCTGTCGCTGCCCTTCAGTAGCAAGTCTTCAGGCTCTTGTGTTCAACCGAGATCTGCGGCAGACTCTCACCTCACCGGCTGTCCCGCAGTCCCGGACGGGAGATCTACTTTACGGCTGAGCAGCCATCTTGGACTATCTCTATCCTCGGATTTGTAAGCCTTCCGAATAGATCTGTTTTGCTCTAATTTCTGTAAATTCTGCTTTTTGAAAGAACCCAAACTAATACAGCCACATTGGTCATGAAGGAACACCTGAATAAGAGCTCTTCCGGCTCATCAGTTTTGCTTTTGGGATTGACTTAGTTTAGTCTCATGATGATTTTTTTTCAAGGTTCGTATTTACCCAGGGTATTCATTTTTGTATCGGGATTGTGGCACGCATCCAATTTCTTTTCTCACTTCAGCCTGTTTACGCACTGCAGTTCATACATGGGCACACATCTGCATGTCTGTAAGGACAGTAGATGTGGCTGGCCACGAGCCCAGCACAGCAGGGCCAGTGGGGCCACAGCTTGCGTGCTTTGGGAGCAGCCTGTTCCACCCAGGGGCAGGTCCCCTAAGCACTCGGACCCTGCTTCCTTTTCTGCCAAGTGGGCACTGGCACCCTTGAGGAGGAGCTGGGATTTGGAGAACTCACCCAGGAGAACCTGCCCAATCCACAGACATTTCCTAAAAATGGTAAGATCACTGGAATGGTTTGTCCCAGTGGTTGATTCTTGTGCAGTCTCCTTTCCCGTGCCTCACAAGAGCTGAGTGTTGTTGGGTCGGATGTGGCAGTTTTCAACCTCGGTGGCTCCTCCTCCCAATCTCGGGTACCTGGCCAGGTGTGGGCCTGCTCTCTGCTGTCACCTGCTGGGAGCTGGCAGGTGGACAAGAGGGGTACTCCTAAGTGATGTATTTATTTACTTTTGATCCTGGGGATCGAGCCCAGGGCCTTCACACTGGGCTACATCCTCAGCTCTTTTTATTTTTGATTTCAAAACACAGTTTTGCCAAGCTCCTAACTGACCAGGCTGGACTCCAGCTTGCGATTCTCCTGCTTCTGCCTCCTGGAGTGCTGGGAACGCAGGCCTGTGCCACTGAGCCTGGCTCTAAATGTCTTCTACTGCACGGGAAACTTTCCCATGAAGAACGATTGGGCCCAAGATGTTACTAAAACCAAGACTGAGAAGCTCCAGCCTGAAGAGAGATCATAGAGGTCCAGAAAATGGCTGTAGCATTCTGTTTGTGAGGGAAATCTGGAAAATGTCCTGATACAGATTAGTGGGACAGAAAGCCCTTTTCCTCCCTAAGAGGATCTCGCGCTCACACATGCTTCTCTGTGGCCCTTACGGTTGTCAGTAAATACTTCCTGTGGGCACTTCCTGTGGGCCTCACACGGGCTGCCTGGCTCTTGTTTTCAAGGATCCATTTGTCGGTGATGTTTCACCAGAGGTGGGACAATTAGGCCTGCAGGAGTCGGGAGGGAGGGCGCAAAGGAGAGGACTTCTGTAAGGCTTTGGGAGTAAGATGCCCAAAGTGGCTGGGCAGGGAAAGGGGACTGCAACATCCCTAACAGGAGGGCAGCTGCGCCAAGCTCGCTCTCCAGCGTGTCCTACGTGTGTTCTGATTAGGACACAGAGCATTTCTGCTGGTGGCCCCCAGCCACCATAGTGGGAAGGTGCACCACTGAGCACCACGACTGCACTGCCTACGGTACACAGGTAACTCTTGCACACCTGTGCTCGGCTGGTGGAGGCCATGGGAGAGAGGAAACAGGTTGGGCTGAGTCCTGGGTTACCAGTCGAAGCTTGGGGATGTAAGGTGAGCTATCAAAGTCCTGAGAACTTGGGCCTGGACCACACAGTTCCCCGGGGTCGAGTTAACAGGTGAACCAAGATGGCTGACTCAAGATTTTGCACCTACTACGCAATCTGCGTTATGCTCTCTGGCCTCTTCCCTACCCTTAACCATGTATCATGGCTATCAAGCCCCTTATCAATAAAGTGGACATTGTTCCAAATTAATACAAGTAAATCTTTATGATATAAACATGTAAAAGGACATGCATTCCCAGGAGCCCCCAAACAGCAGGAGGGACTGTCCGTAATGTGTCCAGTAGCTGGCACATTGTGACCTTGGCCCAAACAGAATTTCCAGGGCAGGAGGGTGCAAGAGACTCTTTGAAAGATAATGTTGCAGAGCTCAGTACCAGGGAGGCCAACACAAATCTCTAGGATTCTTCCAAAAATCAAGTAGCTCTCTTATTACTGTGCTCTTACCTCTATAGTACGGAGTTAAAGCCCTAGGCCTCAGGAGAGTGGTGCCCACAGGACCTGGTCCTCACTCCCCTGGTGGCCACCCACAGGTGAGAAGATGCCAAGGGAAGGAGGAGGAGCCAAATGGTTCTCCTGAGGCACCGCACAGAGGAGAAGCTTATATAGGTATTTGCTAATGATAGGAGACTCTAAGCGCACATGCAGAATTGGGTTAAAACATGAAATAGAAACCAAATTTTCAAAAACTGTGTGTACAGGAGTAAAAGAGGATTATTTGTTGTGAAAATGAAACACTGATCCAGAAACTGGGAGAATCAAAAAGAAAATAATAACAAAATGTCTATTTTGGCCCAGGCCATGCAGTTCAATGTTCAAAAACAATAATTCCTTGTTCTGAATTTCCTGAAAGTCAATGGAAACTAGAGCTCATATCACGATGAATTCTGGCTCCATGGCACGAAAAACAGAGGCAGGAGAATAAAGCTGAGCCAGTCAAACAAAACATGAGGGGAGTATGACTGGAAGATGTGGAGTTAGACAGAAAAAAGAAGACTTCACATGCAAGCTTATGAATAGAAACAAACAAAAAATAACTGTAGGCTGGATGTTGAGTTTTGGTGCCTGGAATTATTTTGACTTGTTCTTCCCGATGGCACCTCCTCTGGTCAACACAGGAGTCACCTTCTGGGGCATGTGCAGGGATCACGGCCCAGAAGGTCCTTGTGCTGCTAAGTTTGATGTACAAGGACTAACGAAAATACATGGCTTGTGGTTAAACAAAAATTTTATTACAAGACATACTGCTGTTAATTCCCCTTAAAACACACCCCATTGCTCTGAACACATGGACCCCCGTGTTCCTGCCCCTTTCTGAAAGTCCTCTTCATGAGTATCTTTTATCGTGCTACTGTGGCTGTCGTGATGCCCTGAACTGACTCAAAATGTTGACCTTTCGTGGTCACTCTGACTTCAGGAAATTGTTAGAAGCTGACACCAGATCTGTGAACATGGTGGGCAAGGACACACTCATGTTTTTAAGAGTCTTACTCTGTTGGGTGGCACTCAGCAGTGACAACTGACATTCATCACCTTTTCGATCATAAATTTGTAGTAACACTCATGAAAGAATTCCAGAACTGCTTCAGAAAGTGGCAGGAATGATGGGACAAGGGAGTGTGAAGTGGTGGCGTGTATTCTGGGGGTGGGATGGGGAGGCTAATGGGTATGTCTGTTTAAATTAAAAAATTAAAACATTCACCATATTTTCTAGTTACACCACTAATTACAGACTGCCTGAGGGCACAGAATTCACGTAAAGTAAAGTGAATGGTCTGGAGCAGACACAGGTGACTGCCAGGTGTTGGGTACGCTGGAGCTGCCTGGGCAGACACCTTCACCTTCTCGGGCCTGTCCTTCTCTTCCTTGAGATAATGCACGGAGAGCACTTAAGTTGGTGGCTGTGGTGGGACGAGGTCTTCATCAGTGACAAATGCTAACTGTGTCTTACACATATCGAAAACTTTGAGTTAAAACTCTGCGTTGGAGTAGCCAGTCTCCTCTGAAGGAACTACCATGAAGGTGCCAGCTCCCAGTCTCCAGACTTTAGAAGTTGTTATGGTGCCAGTGACAGCTGCATGCGTCTTGGCGTATTTGAGGTCCTACCTCACCTGCACTGTACCAGGTGTACTGCTGAACTGCTATAATTTGGGGTGTACACTGTAACCCACTCTAACAACTGGCGATGTTCACCATCTACTGACTGCTACCGTGGGATCTACCTTCGCCAGGTTAAACCCTTAGTGTAACTCTGTGAGGCAGATGGCATGTGACGTAGGAGGAAACGGAGGTTCGCAAGAATTGGGAAGAAACCTGGCCCAGGAACATTTGCCCAGCAGTGTTGAGACTTGAAAAATGAGCATTGGATGCTAAAGCTCTTCACTAAAACACCTCTTCTCTCTCTCTCTCTCTCTCCCCCCCCCCCCCCCCCGAACTTTGGGCAATGAACTACATCCCAAACTCTTTTTTAAAAAATTAAAAAAAAAATTGAGATGGGGTCTTGCTAAGTTGCTCAGGTTGGGCTTGAACAAAGATCCTGCGGCCTCCGCCTTCCAGAATGCTGGAATTAGGGTGTGTGCCCGATGCTTGGCTTCTGTCTCTAACCTCTATGCCAGTTGGGGCCTTTAGAAGTAAGGGCCATTAGCAGTGTGGCTGCTGCCACTCACTGCTGGTTCCAGATACAGATTTGACTTCTCTCCTCTGTGACATCTGACCCAGAAATAGGTCACAAGAGAAATGGAGACTGAAGGTTAAGTCCTGAACAAACATTTCTACTCACGGAGCCAAGCCACCGGCTTTCTCACCCTCAGCATGTGCTCCCTGGTCTCTGGCAAGCATGGCACCTCAATCTGGCCAAGTTCCCACCAGAGGAACAGGAACAGGCACAGGCTCAGAGTAACCCAGACCAGGGCGGACGCAGTGGCAGTCCCCCCGGGCCCGTGCACAGGCCAATGGTGGAGCTGTTGCGGGACCCAGTGGGCGCACTGTCCACAACAGCCATCGGCGGTGCTGAAGCCCATGGGCAGCCGAGTCCCTTTCCGCCCCTCACCTCCAGCCCATCTGTGGACCTGGGAAGTGGAGGCTCCTGACACACTGGGCTGTGCAGGGCAATGGATGTCAACCATGAGACGGGCCTTGTGGTGAAGACATTGCCAGCCCAGGCTGATGGACTGACTGCTGGGTGACTTGGCCTCGCCCTGTCTACGGCTCATCACCGTTCTCACTGACAAGCGTGTTGGTATCAGACTGCGTCTGTCTCCAGGGCCCACCAACACACCCATCTCAAGTACTGTGCTCAGCCACAGAAAACCAAAACAAAACCACAACAAAACCTAAACCAGTCTCTGAAAAAAAGATTTAAAAAATATTTATATTTCAGAATATTCCCAAGGGATGCACACAGACTTCATGGAGACGGGAGCTTATGTGAGTTTGCTGTCTGCCACGTTAAGAACACAAATGCCAAATTCAGAATGCCAGTGCCATCCTTCCCCATCTGTCCCTGGGAGGGGACCTCAAGTTTTAGCTTTATAAGCCTCACAAGTGAACTCATGACTCCTGATTCCAGTTAAAAATCTAGGATGATATAACTATGGCTGAGATACTCAATGGTTTGAAAGTTCTGTAGAAAACTAGGAAAATAAAGATTGCTGTATTCACAGACAAGAGACGATGACATTCTTGCAGAAAATATTTCCATGGAGTTGCAAATAGAATGTCGGAAACTGTGACACCGTCAGGTAGGAAATTCAGCCTGCCCAGAAGTAATGAAGGTTTAATTCATTTTTAAAATTGTTTGAGAGCCGGGCCATGGTGGTGAAGGCCTGTAATCCCACTCTTCTGGGAGGCTGAGACAAGTTCAAGTCCAACGTAGTGACTTGGCAAGACCCTGTCTCAAAACAAAAATTTTAAAAAAGGGGCATTTTGAGGGTTCTAGGTCAGACCTTCAGCACCATAAGAAAAATAAAATTGTCTGAGGACCCATGAGTGTCCACTGTGAGCCATCAGACGTTCACACTGGATGAAGGAGACCACGCAGGCCTCTTCTCAGGGCCAGCTCTCTTTGGTCTCATGTTCATATCTTACTTAAATATTTCCTGGAATCAGTGTAAAGGAGGAAGTAAGAGAAGAGAGGCTTCCCTTGGTGGGCAAGATGATGCCAGTGCACAGCGCGACGTGAAGGGCACCGCACGTCAGCGCGGGGAACCTCGATGGGCGGCGTCAAGCCAGCAGCTGGCTCACGGAGGCAAAGGGACCATCAGGACAAGTGAACGTCACCCTAGAATGTGTTTTCTGACAATGACAGGTGACAAAGAAGAGGGCACTCTGGCAAAATAGTACGTCAAAGGAGCACTCACGGGACGCTGCTGCCCAGGCCTCTCGCTTCAGACTGAGCACAGAGAGCGCCCCCACGCTCCCTGAGAACCAGCGGGACCACAATTAGCGTACGTTGTGACAAATGGCTCCAGATCTAGCCGCCGGCAGATGTCTAGGGCAATTCCCGAAGGAATGCCACGTTCGGCCACTTAGCTTTCTTAATTAGAGAGCTGCAAATGAATGCTAATGACATTTCCACACGAAATCAGACCTGCGGACATCGCCAGCACAGGCCGACACGCAGACGCCGGTGGCACTGCCGTGCTGCTACCATACATTTAAAGAAAACCTCTGACCAGATGTGATGCTATCCGTGGCCACTGAAGACGCGCAGAAGGATTAAGTTTAAACTGATTCCAGGAAATATTTAAATAAGATATGATAATGAGACCGAAGAGAGCTTGCCTGGAGAAGAGGTCTCCATGGAAACATCTATTTTTTTCTTCCCTGTGATATTTTAAATTAGAATACACATCCATCAGCACTGGAAGCCCACTGCGCGCTTACCCGAGAGGAATACCATGGTCTTTTGCGCATGGCTCTTCCGGTGCGGGCCTTTCCCCAGCCATCTGTATCTGCCTGCAGCTGGGGCCCGATACCTTCTTCTGCCACCACACTAAGGTTTGGGTCAGAATGAAGCTCAGGGCTCAGACACCGTCTCAGGAAACATCAGGAATCACTCCTACCTTCCTTGTTTTCTCAAAAATGTCACCACCAAGTGACTGGCGCTGGCTGGAAATAGCCCACTCATGAGAAAGGAGGGGGCACTTGGAGTTCTAGCGGAACATGGCTGATCACTCAGCCACAGCTACAGAACCATTTAGAGTGAGCGTCGAGAGTATTTTAAACAGCATCACTCACCCCCCAGCAAGCTAGGGAGGAGTCAGAGAGAGGTGCGTTCCCACCTGACAGATCACGCAAGGACACGAGCGAGCCAGGCAAAAAGTTGACCCAGGGCACGTGGGTCAGTCACCCGCTTAGCACAGGGTCACCTTCCACTGTAGCAGCACGGCCTGGCAGGGAGCAGAGGTGCTCCCTGGGGCCTTGGAGGGGCAGCCGCTCTGGGTGCTGACCTGAGGGAGGACATCACGTGTCGTCATCATACGTGGGGTGCACGGCGCAAGTGTGCCTTCTGCTTGACGAGACACAATACGTTGCTGTGTCTCTTGCCTCATAGGAAGCCATTGTTTCGAACCAAAGTTGACACCAAATACACTTCTGAGGTGCTAGAAATCTACTCAGAATGTTAGCATTAAAAACATGCAGCAATTTGGCTTTTAGGGCATAAGAATGATTCTACATAATTACCTCCAGGCTGAACAATTTAATTAGATCACTGCATGACTGAGTTTGGCAGCCCAGAGAGTCACCTAGTGTGGTTCCAGGGACCTCAGCGTCACCCACATCCATTGGTTACCTTTTAGATATGTAGTTTTGGAGTCTTCCTTCAGAGTGTAGGTCCCCCAGTTTCCTCCTGTGTCGGAAATTCTGAGGTTGGATCCCGGGAATCTGTGTTTGATGGTCTTTTAGGCAATTCTGATGGCTGAGGAAGTTGGGGTGCTATCATCTTACATGGCCACTAAATGTTCCTCACTCCAGGTACAGTCGTAGCAGGTGTCATAGAGGTACTTTAGGGACATGAAGTATTTTTATTTCCTTCTAAGGTACCTGCCTGTTATAACTTCTCTGAAGTTCTGTTTTTTTTTTTTTTTTCCTTGAGGCATTTTTATCTAAGTCCAAATCTTTCCTGGTGAATTCTAGACAGGCGGTTACACTGTCAGGTCTCCAAAAACAAGAAAGAATCAAACCCGTAGCATGGTGCGCACCTTATGCCTGTAAATCACCTGTTGGGGGTAAGCATGGTGTGTTTGAGTTCTACCAACCATTTACCAAGAATTCACTGTATCTCTTTCTTATGAATTCAGCGTCCCCGGGTCTCGGGATCTACTTTTAAAACTTTCAAACAAGTGTCTTTGGGAAGAGTTAACATTTAAACTACTGGTAAGCCCCACAGGTGTGCTGGGTTTAATCTGCAGGTACTAGTACCACAGCATCCCCAGGAACACAGCTACTACAGGATGCCTGTGGTGCACTCTCAGTCGCCGTTCAACTACTCAGGACAGACGAACCAAATCAGCTTACAGAAGAGCTTTGCTAATGAGCCTACGGAGCAGCGGGAGCTTCACTCGGCACAGGTCTATCTGCTTCCGGCAGCCGTCCTAACAAATCTTCACAACCTGGCTGGCTTGCCAGCAACAGGAATTCACCCCCACCCCACAGTTCTTCCGGCAGCCAGAAGTCCAAACTCAAGTTCCTTCCAAGGCCATGCCCCCTCCCGAAACTCTCAGGGAATCCATTCCCCGCATTTTCTGATTTCTACTCGTGGCAGTCTGTGGCTCTGTCTACCCACCCTCGTCTCTGTGGCCACGCCACCTGTTCCTCTCTCTTCCAGTGTGAACTACGATCCAAAGACACTTGTCTATCCCTTCATTGCATCTGCAAAGACTTCCCCCTCCCCCCCCCAAAAAAAAGGAAAAAAAAAAGATGACCAATCCCAGTTTGGAAGCCAGAATGCAGAGGTATGTTTTTAAGGCGCCACCATTTACCCCATGACAGTCAGTACCACGCAGCGCAGGCCCGTGTGGATGCCACTGGGAGAGGAGAGCTTTTATTAAGGTGCTCACCTCTGTGGGTGTTTGTTGATGGAGCTGATTTTTTTATATGATAAAGATATTGCTTATAGGTTAGTATGTTTTTTTTAATTGCGTAAGAAGCATTTTAAGATGAGAGATACACATTCAATTAAAAACCAGCCAACCAACCCAAAGAAAGCCACACACACACACACACACACACACACACACACACACACACCCCAATGCCCAAAGTATCGTAAGATTAGAAGTGGGTGGATGTGCACATAATTTTCTCAGAGTAACAGCTCAGCATAAACCCAGAACTACGCTTTGGGGGTTTAAAAACAAGTCCTGGCTTTATGCCTTTTGGAAGTTGATCTCTTTGTGCCTTAGTTTCCTCATCTATCAAACAGGGAGTAATGAGAGCCCTTGAATGGGGCTGTGAGGGGGATTCCATTGGTCAGGAAAGCACTTGGAAACGCTCAGCACGCAGTGAGCCAACAGTGTTCGCGAAATACATGGCCTAAACATGCCAGGCCCTCTCAGAGCTCTTGGGTTGACCAAGATTAAGAAAAAGGTGCATTGTGGAAGCCAAAACTTCGGAAGTCAGTGAGATAAATTGGAATGGAGAGACAGATGACTCACCAACGAAGGACACGTTACCAGGATTTAGGCATAAAAAGATGGTGGAGGATCTCGCTGGGCTGAGATGTACTTTGATAAGAGATTGTCGACGAGTTTAAGGCACTGGCATTGGTCCTACTAAGTGACAGATTAAATGTCCTCATTTGTACATTTTAGCAGCCCTTAGATTTGAAATGGGGGAGAGGCAGGAAGCTCTCCTGAACCATAAAGAAAATGTCCCCCTGTGGAGGCAAATATTTGGACAGATATTCCTGTACCTACTGCAACAGGATGATCCTCAAACAAACTCGGATGGAATCTGAGGTCTGCAAAACGGAGCCCCTGCGCCCTGAAGAGCCCACGTCACACTCAGGGAGACATCTTGGTTTCCCCTGTTCTGTTCTGCAGCCAGCAGCCTGGCACCAGCGGCTGCAGGGACCCGGCTTTCTAGCAGCTCCTGCTTGTGGCAAAACACCAGCCTGCAGGGCTTTGTAGTGGTAGAGAACTGATTCTCAAGAAACGTACATTTCAGGTCAGAACTGATTGCAGATCAGATGTCCCTGCACATCTGTCTTCTTCGAGCTCCCACACCAGTTGGCCACAGAGCCGTCCCACCTGTGCCAAGATCTGCACAAACAGTGATGCCAAAGATCTCATGCCAGCAGGCGTCTCTTTGGTACTGGGATTCGAACTTTCACACCGAGTTATACCCCTTCCCCCACTTTTGAAATTTTGATTCTGAGACAGGTTTTCACTAAGTCACTATGTTGTCCAGGCTGAGCTTGAACTTGTAATCCTCCTGCCTCAGCCTCTCTGTGCCTTCCTCTGTGTCTCTACAGCTCTTTGTACCTGAGGGGAAGAGTGGGGCAGATAAGGCACCTCTCTTGTGGGACTACTGGCACTAAACGAACTGACGGAAGAACACTGGTCCATCCATATTCACGAGGGACTGTCTGTCCCAGGACCCCCATGGACCCTACATTCCGTGGATGCTGAAATCCTTTGTAGAAAATATACTTAAACACACCATTATATGTCAATAAATAAATTTTATAAAGTACATAATATATAAATATAAAAATACAGCCTATGTACCTCCTCCCACAGATTGCAAATTGTCTCTAGATTACTTATAACCCCTCCCACAACGTAAACACCACGTCACCGTTGCTGTTTGGGGAAAAATGACATGACAAAAAGTCTGTCTGCCTTCAGTATGAACACAATTTAAACACATTTTGACCTGTGCTTGGTTGAATCTGTCGTGTGGGACCCCTGGGTGTGGAGCGCTGGTTTTGAACAGCATCTGGGACACACTAAGAGCCCAGGAAATGTGAAATGACGGTTGTTATTGTTAACAACCGAAACCAGAAAACTCTTACTTCAGAATCAAACATAATAACAAGCTGTCACGCGCAGGCTGGAGCAGCCTGCCATTTATTAGCATATGATTTGGGAGTCACTGGTTGCTTGCTGCAGACCTCAGTGTTCTGGGTAAAGCCAGGGCACGAGGCCACGCTGTTCTCCAATCTAACCCCACAGAACCTCGTGTCTCCGGAACTCTGGGTACAGACACTGATCTAAGACTTTCCCGGCAGTGTGTCCTTCTATTTTGCAGGGACAGAACCCCAACAAGACTGGAATCTCAGGGGCAGGATTCTGCAGACCAGGTGTCCTTCCTATGGTAAAACTGGTGCTCAAAAGACATAGTTTAGATTTGACTCCAAGGGCACAGACAGTACGTGGCTGTATGTGAGATCCGAGTCATTGAGGCTGGGGAAAGAATGAACGCCGGGGAAATGAGGTAAGACCCAGAGATGGGGACTTTCTGATAGACTCAGACCCCGGATACGGTAGGTGAAAAGTCAGCTGCGGATGGACTGAGGTGACAAACGGTGGCCCTAGATGGTGACGCAGGCGATCGGTGGACAGTGTCCCAGTCACTCTGGCATCCTGCGCTATGTCCACCACTCTTACTTCTTGCCTTTAGTCTTTTCCCCTTCCCTTTTCTCTCCTGAGGCCAGCTGGAGGCCATGTCAGCAGCCAGCACTCTTCTGGCGCAGGGGCTGCTGGGTCTCTTGCTTAGCTGAGGTCTCATCCGAGAGGCAGGTCTGTGACTGCCTCCTGTTTTGAAATCACTTATGAGCAGCAACAAAGAGGGGTTTCGGATTGCAGGGCTATTCACAATAGCTCAGCTGTGGAAACATCCCAGGTGTGAAACCACAGGCAGAAGGATAAAGAAAATATGGTACACATACCCAAGAGAGTATTGCTCGGCCATAAACAAGAATGAAATTATGTCACTTGCAGGAAGGTGAGTGGCACTAGAAGCCATCAGGTCAGGCGAAACTAACCAGTCTTAGAAAGTTAAATATTGCATGTTTCAGAGAAGAGAAACCTAAAAATACATAGATTGATGATAAGTGAAATAAAGGAGAGAGAACGGGAGGGTAAGGTAGACTTTTGGAAACGGGGAAGACGATGGATACATGGAAGACTGGAGGAAAAGAAGAGGGGGAAACAGGATTGAAACTGATATGTTAAAATCTATGCGCCACCTTCCCCAGACAAATCCCACTATTATGTAATATTAACATGCACTACAAGAATAGTTGCTTCCCATGGAACTCTGGAACATATGTAGCTCTGGGTATGTCCAGCTGGTGGTCTGATGGGGAGGGAGGCCTGTGATGGTGGCCGAGTGCCCCAACATGATGGCGACATGAGCATGGAGGGTCCAAATTGTCTCGGCCCTGCTGGTACTTCTTCAGGGGACTGGAGGGTGGTAAGGAAGCAGGCCCGTCTCTCCTATCGTCTGTCTTCACCATTCCCTGCACCCAGGGCCCTCCAGGCCTCATGCCACTCCCTGCGGGGACAGTCCACTGCTCTGTGCCTGGCGAAGCCAGTACTCGGGGAACCTGGGCTTGGTCTTTGATGATTCCTGGCTTCCCTGCCTGGGGAAATTCTCAGGTTGGAATAAGAAAGCTGGGCAGATTCGTGATATCTTAATGACATAAGTAATGTAAAGTTGAGTCCTGGGCTGACACATGGCTGCAATACAGAACGGACTGAATTTGGGAAGCACAGCCCCATCTGCTGGGCTGGAGAGGCTGTTCTTGTGATGCTAGTGGAGGGCTGATTCACAGCTTCATACGTAGAAGGTTAGAAATGCATGTTTGGGGATTCCGGACCTTCTGGGAAGTTCTGGAGGTGCTGGGCCTGTTGGCTCAGGCCTGTAATCCCAGCACTGTGGGAGGCTGAGGCAGGTGGATCACAAATTTGAGCCCAGCGTGGCCACTTAGCAACTTAATGGAATCCTGTCTCAAATTTGAAAACAAAAATTGTGCTTGGGATACAGCTCAGCGTGAGGTCCTGGGCTTGATCTCCAGGACCATACGGACATGACAACGAAGCTGTGGGGGATGCCCACAATTGGTGTTAGGGCCACAGCCCTCCAGGGACTCTGCTGTCCCTTCAAGCTGCCCACTGTTAGCGTGAGCGAGCCTGGCTTCATTCTCTCTGCTGCACCTAGCACCTGCCACTCTGCAGACAGGGATAGTCCCGCATCATTTTGCACGGTCATCTGGTCAACCCCATGAGGCTGCTGCTACAGTTGCTCCTCTTCGGGCTGAGTGTGTATCCTGGTGGGGGCCAATTCCAGCACCTGCCCTTCATGCCAGTGACCGAACTGAAATGCCCCGCTTGTCTGATTCCATGAGATCATCATGGCTTCAGCTATCCCTCCCTCCTCATGCCAGACAAAATGCCTGGTACAGAGATACTGGAGAGATGCAGAATGTCCAGGAGAGGAGAGGAGAGGAGAGAGAGATATTTTATGTATGTATGAAGTATGTCTTACGTTTTACTGGGACAGAATACCTGACATCCGTGACTTAAGGACAAAAGGCTTATGTTAGCTCACAGTTTCAGCAGGTGTCGGCCCATTCATGGGCAGCTGGCGATGACAGAAGCCCACGGTGGTGGCCTAGCTGGGGGACACTGCCTACGGCATGGTGGACAGGAAGCCGAGGGAGCAAGGAAGGGTGGAACTAGCACACATCCTTCCAAGCCAAGCCTCAGAGTTGTGTCCCTTCCAGGTTAAGTACCAGTGATCCACCTCTTCCAGGTCACATGCTCAGTAAAGTGCCACATACCTGTAACCTACTAGACACCCCTAATCCACCACATGCCTTTAATCCACGCCCCCTGACCAGACTCCACATCTTAACAGAACATGGTTCCATAGCTACTCTACAGCCTCCACATATGAGAGGCTTTTGGGGAACCCCCTGATCCAAACCACAACAACACTGAACCACCAAAAACATACAGAATGATTTAAAAATACTGAAAAGATAGTCACTATGATTTTTTTTTGGTAGAAAGAAAAAAATATGGATTTTCCTCTGTTAGGAAGAAGTATAAAGCAGCCACAAGACCTTTGGGTTAGATTCTCTCATGTGGCATGTGGCTTTAGGGAATTCAATTTGCCACTTTTACCCTCTACGTCTCCATCTGTAACATGAAGCTCTTGTCCTCTGTGGCAGCTCTGAAGGTTAGAAACAGTTTACAGCACTATCTGGCACATATTAGGTAATTGAAGACATTATTCATGGGTTACGATTTATGTACTATGGAGTTGGAAGCAATTAATTCTGTGCTTTTCAGTGAACTTCTTTACCAAATGGTGCAGACGGATGAATCTAGATCCACATCTTTCACCCCGCACTAAAATAAAGTCGGCGTGCATCAAAGACCCAGATATTAAAACAGGAACTGAATCTGCTGGAAGATAAAACAGGTAAAACTTTGAAGGCAAAGGCACAGGCCAGAACTTTCTGAACAGAATCCAAATCACCCAAGAAGTAACACCAAGAATCAACAAGTGGGATTGCGCGAAATTAAAAAGCTTCTGCACATCAAGGAAAGCAACAAAGTGAAGACCTAACCGAAGAAATGGGGAAAAATTTCTCAGCCACTCTTGCACACAGGACTAATCCTTATAGCTTATGTAAAAAAGCTCAAAAAATCAGAACCTCCCAGAAAAATAAAAGATCCAATAAAAATGGGCAATTGAAATGAAGAGACGTTTCTCAAGAGATGAAGTACAAATGGTCTGAATAAATGCCTGAACAAATGTTGAGCATCTTTGATCATGAGAGAAAGACAAGTCAAAGTAACACTGAGATTTCACCTTATTCCAGGAAGAACGGCTGTCACGGAGAGCGTGAAAAACAAACGCTGGGGAGGTTGTGAGGAAAAAGAAGCCCTCCCCTGAACACACACACACACACACACACACACACACACACACACACACACGCACACAGAGAGAGAGAGAGAGAGAGAGAGAGAGAGAGAGAGAGAAAGAGAGAGAGAGAGAGGTTTTGACTTAAATTTGCCGGATTTTCAGCAAGCCTTTTCTTCTGCAGCGGTTTTTCAGACACTGGCAAGAAGATAGCTGATGGAAGGGGAAAACAAAATGACATTTACGTCTTTTCCTGGGAACAACCAATCCCACAGGAGCGGAGCTTTGTTCCGAGGTGCCTGCACTGAGCAAACTCCTCGGGAACCCAGCAAGCTAAGAGCCTGGAAGCAAGGGTCAGGGAATGCGAGCTAGCACTCACTCACAGACTCTGACTGTGGGCAACCCCAAAAACTTATAAAAGCATGCAGCATGGCCTGTGAGAGGAGTCACCTCCCCAAGAACTCCAGGAGACTGAGACCAGCTGCCAACAGTCCCGTGCCCGGTGAGAACCCCACACGGGCTGGCCCTCTCCTGGCCCTGCCCTTGGGCTCCTGCGCGGCTTTGGTAGCCTGTCACCAACTCTCCTCTTTGCTTAACACCACTTCCTGCTGGCTTCTGCGACCAACACCCACATGAGTGGTCATGTCAGCAATCCACGCCTAACGGTATTTTATCATTTAGAAATAAGATCGTTATTAAGGACGTGGCCTTCTTATGCCCATGTACACCTAACCATAGAATTATGCAGGAAGGCTCCTTAAAAGAAAGCTGGTTGTTCACATAATTCCCACCAAAGAGGCCAACATTACTAAGCTCTCAGCTGGCAACAAAAAACCTACCACCCTTTGGTTTTGGATAATAAAAATATATGGAGCCATTAGCAGGCTACCAGGGGGAGGGAGTCCTGGGAATCAGTGCTTTAACACGCCCTGTCGTCACACTCTAAGGCCTGAGAGGCAGACCGGTGCTGGAGATGTCGTTTACTTCTCTCCTGGTGTCTCAGAAGCCTACTTTAAGGGGGACTGAGAGCAGCGGTGAATGCTTTGACTTGGGCAAGGGGGAGTAACTAACTATGTTTGTGCCCTTTGACATCATCCCGTAAGAAACAACTGGATGACCCCTAAAAAGTGCCACAGAGAAAAGGTGATGTTTTAAGTTTTTAACATTTCCCGTGTGTGGTGACTTTTAGGACACTCTGTATGCGTGTCAAAAGACTGCACTGCCAATAACTGCCTTTTATGCATTTTGCTAGTCAGATGAAAGATGAAACTGACTGACCTTGCCCTTAGGTGTGCGTGGATTGAGGGCCACCGCACCTGTGTGTATTCTGAGTGAATACAGACGAACATATCAACATGCTCTAACCCTAAAATAAAAATAAACTACCGTTGGCAAGAGGTTATGCAAAGAAAGTGGATCTATGGGAAAGTTCAAACTGACTGAGATCAAAACAAGCCCCACGTCTCCGCGTTGGAAACTCTGAGATCCTCGTGCTCCTGAGCCCTTGGCTATAAAATGAGGATAAAACATACCTCTTGGGTAAGGACCAAGTAAGAGGATGCCTGTAAAATTCCTGGTCCAGGGCTGGGTTGGGATCTGCATTAAATAAACAGCAGTCCTCATGAGCAAGGCGGAGCTGGAGGACAGGGTGTGCACCGGGCCAGGAAGGACGGGCTCCTGGAACCGGAAGCAGACGTGGGGAGAAGCGGTGACGGGGCCCGGAGCGGAGGAGAGGCCAGCAGAGGGCGGGCTGCGTCAGGGACCCGAGCTGCAAGACGCACACCCTTGGTCTCAGAGTTCTGGTGACCATCTGGAGACGACAAAGATCTCCTAAAAGTTTTCCGGTTGGATGTGAAGGGTGCAAAATGGTATGTAGAAAGGTGGTCTTCCCTTCTTCAGGTTCCCAGCATGGGCGTTCAGCCTCTTCATAATTCTAACTTCCAGCTCCCAGATGATTTCAGATGCTCATCAAACCTGTGAGGACGGTCATGAGTTGGGGATCCCACAAATAATTGTGTTTTCCCAACAATGCCAGTATTGAGGTTGTTTCCCAAATACCTTCTAGGGACAGCAGCTTCCTGGCTCTGGATGATGTGTGAAGTTTAGATAGGAAAAACAGGAATGGCAGGGTTGTTCTACAAAACTTCTAAGCCGAACAAGAGAAACTTTGCCTAAGACGCAGTTTTGTGCAGGTGGCTCGGCGCTCTGAGGGACTCAGAGCCTGCTGATTTGCTGAGGTCTGTTCGTGACATCTATCACAGCATGTATATGACTTGAAAAAAAAAATCCACAATGCTAAAAATACTTCCACAGTCCAGCGTGACTGCAGGCTGTCAGAATGTTACATTATGATTCTTATACTTCCTGCTGATATCGGGACATTTCCACAAGTTTTCTGTTTACCATTGTTTCGTTTTTCTTTATAAAAGCCAATCCCATTTGAAGGAGGCTTGAGCAGGGCCGCCTTGGGACGGGATCTGGACCCTTTCCTGCTGCCTCTCAGTCGCTCTGGGTAAGGCATTTCGCCTGAGCTGCTCAGCTGCCGAGCTCATTTGGGGTTCGAGTTCAGGCTGAGTCACACATGGGGATGAGCCTCACTTCTTAGCAGAGCTGCTCTTCCACCCGGCCTAGACCGCATCCCTGTGTCTGCGGCGTGTGACTGGTGTCGTGATCTGCCACAGAACGCCTGACCTGCACGATAACTCTGCAACACGGCAAAGTCGTCAAGAGATGAAAGATGAGGACATTAGGATTGAACCCATACAAAAAAGGAGCCACGTGGCAAAGGTTGGCTCCTAGCGTTCACAGAGAGCGAGCATTTCAACCACGTTCTGCGGCGATTTTTCCAAACATGTGAGTCTTGCCCTTGCCTGTTGCTTAAGGAGTAGGTGTAGGACAAAGAGGCCAAGGCCACCGACCTTCTCTGGGGTAAACACCACATATTCCAGCAGTCACCAGTAGCTGCAGGGAAGAGGGCACGCTGGCCACCTTACCAACCATCTTACTAGGTTTATCAGAACAGCCATAGGACTAGTCATTTTTATGTCTATATCTGGAATTCAGCCAACACAAATGTCCACATTAAGTAGCAAGAGGCTGGGTATAAATGTATTTGTGGTCCAAGTATTAGTTTCATCTTTTAGAACCAGTTAAAATTTTTGGTGTACACCTCTTATAGGGCCAGTCCTTGGGAACGTGGTCCTTTAGTCCAAGGAAAAGAGAGGTCGTTCTAGACGAAGATGCTCATATAGGGCCTAAGATGAAACCATTCGCCCTCCAGAGGCCAAGGAGGTTGGGTGGCTCATGGACCCACAGAAGGTCAGGAACCTCCTCAAAATCTCGTAATAGGAGCAGGGTGCAAACCAACTAAGAAATGGGAGAGGGAGAAGGAAGAGGCCTTCATGGACAGTGATTCAAGTTTACTGCGGCACCAACTTCCACTCAAAGTGTCCATAAAAGACAGACACAATAAACCCCCAGGTTAGTTGGCACTGCCTCCCAGCCACACCGCCATCTTTCAACCCAAGAAATTCTCTTTATATATAACATGATGGGTTTAAACAAATACCATGGTAAAGCCAACTTCCTGCTTTTCCTGGTTGTTTCCCCTCACTGGCGACTTTGCAGCGATGGAGAACCCTGACTCAGTGGAACCCACGGGAGATGCCCCTCCAAGCGGGCATGACCTGCACTGCGTGAGGGGTGGGGCCTCCCGTGCACGTGGCCTGTCACTCTGAGCCCGGGAACGTGAGTCACCTCTGTAGTTTATCATTTTTTATCCCTGTACACTTCCAGGGACTCTAGCTTTACGTGCGGCCCAGGCCAAAATGCATGAATGTCATGAGTCCAAGGAGGATAAACAGCTCCCCCAACACAGCACCGGGCTCACTCCTCTGCTCAAGGCACCATGAGAAGGCAGGAGAAGCAGTATGCCCTAGACAGATCATGACACGAAGGGGGGTGGCTCAGGGTGTAGACGGCCATTCCAGCAGCAGAGCTGCAGGATGAATGAACAGCCAAGTGTAGGCCGCAGGGGTGAGCCATGTGCTCCCAGGTGACATAGCGCAAGACCAAGCGGATAATAAATCCACCCCGCCAAAGCAGGAGCCGCCCACCTCCGAGCTGGGCCACTCTGTCCGCGGGTCCGCCTTATTTGTGAATTGCTCGCCTGTCCGGCGCTCTCCGGAAGGGACGCTGCTGTGTGTCTGGCACATTGCTGACACTCAGCAAACAGTATTAATCCTTATCATATGACCCGATTGAGTGCCAGCACAGGATACTAGGAGACAGGCTTTCATCTGTCCTGCCTGCCTGCGGGGCATCTCTACCCAGGCGGGCGACTTACCGCCATCTGGGAGAAGGGCAGCTGCCCGGTTCGTCCCTCCCTGCCTTCACCTTCCTTAAGCATAAACATGGGCCCATGTGACTGTGTGTGTGTGTGTGTGTGTGTGTGTGTGTGTGTGTGTGTGCGTGCACGCAGATGTGACTTCTTGTCTGTTTCCTTGTTGGGACGACACACAAATGCCTATTCTTTCCCTCCTAAGATAATGAAGTCCCTGTGCAGAGAGATTGGGCTGTTCACACACGCGGAACCTTCCCAGGCACCACACAGGATGGACCTTAATCTTAGCTCTAAGGGGCCAGGAAGGACTTTCTAGCAAGAACCACAGGCGGCCCCTAACCACAAAGGGCACAATACAGGGGCAGCCATCAGCACAGAACGCGCTGTTTGGAAGAAAAGGCTGGATAGCCCAAGCCCCAGACCAACGCGATGAGGAGGACTCTGAGTTCGGTCCCTACACAGGTGCCCCTCTCCTCTCCCACTGCCTGGAATCTCCGACCCCCTAGTCATCAGAGCAAAACGACCCATCAACGCGTATTTAGCAAACATCCACACAGAGCAAGGCACACGAAGACTTTCAGCACAGGCTCTCTCTAGAGGAGTTTGCAGCTCAGGTGAACGAAGACCTACACGAGCAAAGGAATGGTATTAAATACGTAACAAGAACTAGTAAGGCAGGCCCAGGGGGATATCCCTGGGAGGCTGAGGCAGGAGGATCATGAGTTCGAGCCCCTTCTGGGCAACCTGGCCACTTAGTCAGACCTTCTGTCAGGAAAAAAAAAAAAAAAAAAAAAAAAAAAAAAAAAAAAAAAAAAAAAAAAAAAAAAAAAAAAAAAAAAAAAAAAAAAAAAAAAAAAAAAAAAAAAAAAAAAAAAAAAAAAAAAAAAAAAAAAAAGAAAAGAAAGAAAGAAAGAAAGAAAAGAAAAGAAAATGAAAAAGAGGTTTGGGTTGTGGCTCAGTTCAAAGGTCGTGGGTTGGTTCTCCAGTACTCCCACCTGCCTGGCCTCCAAGAACCAATAAATACCGCAATAGGTACAAGTTAAGATCATCTTGGGGGTGGAGGGCTGGGGTCAGTGACTCCTTCAGAAATGTGACCTGTGCCTCCGGGTGTGGTGATTTGGATCTGGAGTGTCCCCCAAAAGCCTCATGGTCCTATAGATACTGTGTAGGGTTGGGAGGTGGGGCCTGGCTGGCAGGGGTGGATGTTTAGGGCTTGACTTGGGGTAGGGGCACGTGCTGGTTGCGCCCTTCCTCCCAGACCACCATGATGTGAAGATCTCTGCCGCTGGAGCCCTGCCTCCGCTCCAGGCCTGCCCTGTGTTCCCACCATCTTTCAGCTGCCCACCCGTGAATGGACTGTGATCTTCCGAAACTGTAAACTACAATAAATCTTTCCTCCCTAAGTTGTGGATGTTGGGTATTGAGTCACAGTGACCAGAAAGTAACTAAGATACCAGGTGAGCCAGGCCCTGGGGACTTGGCCTCCTGTGGCTGATTCTGCTGTGCAGGTGACGGCCACTTAAGGGTAGCCACAGGCCTCAGGGTTAGGTGAATTCAATGTCTCCCTGAATTGCCTAATTATGTTCCAGGCTGACAAAGCTTTTTTTTTTTTTTTTTGACTGGGAGCTCCTTTCTGCCGGAGAGCGGAGAGCGTGAGTGGCCAAGGACACCTGGCTTGCTCTCAGGGCTCTGGCTCCCTGTTTACCATTGCTTCAGGCCGCAGTGGATCCCAATTCTTAACGCCCTAAGCTCTCAGTTGGATCCTAGGGCGTCTTCTGGGGCAGACTGCGAGGTACCCAGCCTGGGCAGCCTCTCCCACACCTGCCCTTCTGGTGGGTAGTGACACACTGCTGGGCCAACTCAGCAATGCAGTTCAGGCGCTAAAGCTTGGATCTCCAAGGGACTGTGGCTATGTGACTCCCACCCCAGGTCCTGCCTCTAGGGAACCTGACCTCAAGGTTACACCGTGATTTCACTGGTGTATTTATTTCAAGTGGGGCAGGCTATCATCCATATTACATCAGCTTGGAATGAAGGCTTATAGATATGTAAGCACACAGTCGGGAGGCAAAGTGCCTCCTGAAAGCCCAGGCTCCGAGCCCAGAGTCCGCCGGGTGCCACGGATCCTTCTATGCGTCCTGCAAGGCTGAGGTCTGATGCTTCCAGATGGAGGGGTGACTCAGTCCTGCCAGAGACGTCCTGTATCTCCCAGGATGCAGCTGGCCATGGAGGGAAGGGAGGGGACACAGGGGCCTTAATTAGGACCTTTCACTCGCTCAAAGGATGGTCTCTGACCAAGCGGATCTCACGGGAAATCTCACTCTTCAGAGGCAGAATGAGGCCAGTGGCATCTGCCTTGTGAGGTAACTGGGGAGACCCAGCTGCACCCCGAGTCAGTGAGCTCATCCTGGGTGCATAATAAACTACACTTATTCTGTTTAATAGACAATTTTTTTTTTCTAAAAAGGACTATTTTATCCATCTTATGCCTCACAAGGTGAATTTTCTTCCATGTGATGATTTAGGAGTATTCAGAAATATTGTAACTTTCTTTTTCAAGTACTTTCACGTTCACTTCCTAACTTAACAATAAGCGTACTGCTGTGATGCCAGGGTCGCCTGACTCAGGCTGGGTCTGACTTACTCTGAATTCTGCTTCTGAATTCTTACTCTCTTGTTCTTTCCCCTGGCTACATCCTACAACCCTGGAGGTATTCAAAATTATGAGGGAAATCCAGACTCTCTCCACGACTGGCTGTACTTTGGGGTGAATTTTGACTCCGTCTCAGTTCCAATTTTTCCCCATCTGGAAAGTGGGGTCAGTCGTAGAAAGCCTCTCACAGAGTGGCTGTGAGAGTCCAGCTTCCCATGGGACACCTCCAACAAGCATGTGCCACGACATCTGAGCTCTGTTCCCACCCCACTCCTCGCTACTCGGCCCCAGGCAGGCTCAGGGCACAAAGGACGCGAGGGGCTCCAGCTCGAGTCTCAAGGAACTGACAGGTGGTGCCTAGCCCTTTGGATCCCTTCTTCCCTCAGTAACAGGCCACAGGAGGCAAAGTCTCCCATGCCTGGCTCAGCTGGAGGCACACGTCACACCTCCGAAGGAGTCTCTGGCCCCAGCCCCAACCCAGAACTTCCTTCCCTCCTCCCGTCTCCGAGTTCTCTTAACTTGCACCTACTGCAGTTTTAATTGGTTCTTGGGGGCTGAGGGAGTGGGGGTACTGTAGAACCCACCCATAGCCTTTGCATCAAGCCACACCTCAGGCCCAACCCCCACGTCCCCCTATTTTTTCTGAGACAAGGTCTCACTAATTCTCTAAGTGCCCAGACTGGCTTCACAGAAGTAGTAGCTACTGAGAAGCTACTGGCAGTTCCTTGGCATCCGGCCCCTCGGCAGCCCTTCCACATCGGTGTCCGGTGCTTTCCGCAATGCCACCTACGGAGCTCAGGCAGCGTCAACGCGATGGGCAGGGGACTGGGTTGGTGATGAACTTCCAGGTGTGAATGCACGGGGGTATCGAGGCGTGCCACGAGGTGCCACGTGTGGTCCCTGTCCCCTTCCCTCCTGCCTCTTTGCTCCGCTCTGCTTCCAGCTGCTCTGAGCTGAGCATCTTTGGTCGGCCCTGTGCTGTGAGGTTCTTGCCATGGAGCCAGATAAGCACAGACTGGGGCCCCTAAAACTACGAGGCAAAGTGAACATCCCCTTTAAATTGCCGGTGTCAGGTGTCGTGGCCCAGCAACTGGAATACTAACACACTGTCCCAATCTCTCTCTCTCTTGGTCCTTAATTTTCTTACACTGTACATATGAATAATAGAATAACTATTAGGGGATATGGTAAGAATAAAATAAAATCAAAGCTGGGCCTCGTGGCACTGTCTTGTAATGCCAGCACTCTGTGAAGCTGAGGCAGGAGGAGCACAACTTTGAGCCCACCTTGGGCAACTCAGTGAGACGCTGTTTCAAAAAAAAAAAATGGGCTGAGGATGTAGCCCAGTGTGAAGAGAGACAAGAGTAGATATGACTATAAGTGGGGAGGATTGATTTAAAGGGCATGTTAAGTGCATCAGATTTCTCCGATAAACTACGCTACTGGTCTATGTGACACCAAGACTCGCACCAGCTGGGTCCTCAGCTGCTGCACATCCGTTTAGGAAAAGTGACTAGAGGAGGCAAGCACCTTGGTGACAGTGTTCCATTTTTAAAGGCTTGCATACTTTTATACGGTGCCTGACGTGTAGGGGCTCATACATCTTACCAGCGATAATGTTTTCGAGCGGTAGTTTACGGTGAAATTTCATAGACGTTAGCATTACGATTCCACCTTATACATGAGATCAGTGTATGATGTGATTATGTGACTGAGTGAACCACCGACGGTCACAGGCTGTAAGAGAAGAGCTCGCGCTGGAACAGAGGTTTTCTGATTTGGGGTTGGAGCTCAGCTCTCACTGCCTGGGCAACTCTCGCCGGTTCTCCTCCCCTTGTGGCTGTTTACCATTAGAGGCCAGATGTTTTCTTTCGATCTGTTCTTCGGCCTTCGCATTATTTGAGGTCAGGTTTCAGAGTACTCTTCAAGGTCATTTAGCACCCAATCAGGGACAGGTCGTCTACCGCAGTGTGATGACCAGATGCTATCAGCAACAGCATGTCCTGATGTCCAGAGTCCTATGATACCTTCTACGTGCATTTTTCTTTTTACAATATTCTTGCGGAGGAGGTACAGCATATTTGTTTTAGATAAAGGAATGGATTTGCGTTATTTAACTGCTTGAGGCCAGAAGTAGGAACTGACACCTAGACCTCTCCTCTTCAAAGTTCTCCCTCTGTCTCCATAATTCATACCAAATGACAAAAGTTCAAAGGAAAAAGAGCGGTCGAAAGCAGGTATTTAGGTGGCACACACTGTATAGCCTCAGCACTCTTCAAGGCCAGAGTCTTTTTTATGGGTTGGAAACCACATTATACCCACGGGTAGATATTTTTACTCCAATCTCAGATGGTAAGTACACACTTGGAAATTTACTGCTTGTTCACAGCTGAATTGGACATTTCTGAACAATGAGCTTGTGCCGGTTTGTGGTAATGTCCTAGCAAACGGGGGCTACGATGCAGCAACCAAATCTCTGATCACATACAAATATTAAAGGAAGAATCATGTAAGGTTTTTACTCTTACTTGACGTTATGACTGAGTTTAAGCAAAGAGGTACAGATTTCTCTCCCCGTCAGCTCAGGGGAGGGATTGAGGGGCCTCTCTGCGTCATGCCTGCCTAACAAATCAACGCCATGCCTTAACCACCCTAGAATAGTCCTGTCCTTCTGGGGGCAGCTGTTCTTACCACTTCTCTTTCCTTCTTCTACTTCCTAGACTGGAAAACAATCAAGGGAAAGGAAAAGAAAGAGAATTTCTGCCTGGGAAGAAAGGCAGAAGGAAGATTTGATGTCTTTCAAGAGGTTCCACCTGCCTGAAACCCTCCTCTGTGTTCTGACCCACTTCCCTGCGCTCCTGTGTCCTCCTGTGTCTCTCCACAGTACTCATAACCATACGATGCACTATGTATCATTTATTTGGTTACTTTTAATTTTCCACCCTCAAGAATAAACTCCAAAGGAAGGCCCGCATCCTTCTTGTAAACTGCTATCACCAAGCTCCTAGAACAGTACCTGGTATGGAAGGGGCATCCCACACGCGTGCTGAGTGGACAGGTGATCGGGTGGACATACACACAGCACAGAACCTCTCTGAAATGTATGGACGAGTACAGCCTCCGAAGCATTGGGTTACCTCTGGAACATAGGTCTCCTTAGTGAATGCGGGCAAGGAAAGAATTGTTCTACCGGAAGTACATTTTGGATGACGGAAGAGTAGGAGAAGCAACTTGGGTACTTTGTTGTGCATAAAATACAATTAATGATGATTTTACTTAGTATAAATATTAAGTAACTACATGACAAAATAAGAAAGAAAGGAATGGTAATATCTTCCATAATTACTCCTTATTTTTTCCCATCTAATCCATATTTACTATTGTTCTAGTTGCCTTACATATAATGAGATATACTCAACATCCACAGCTTTTGGAAGGAGTGATTTATTTTAACTCAGTTTCAGAAGGTCACAGTCCATTCATGGGCAGCCAGTAATGGTAGGAGAACACGGCGGCACCTAGAGGAAGGCAGTTTACCTCAAGGCAGACAGAAAGCCAAGTCCAGGAGGAAGGGAAGAACAAGCGCATACCCTTCCGGCTCATGTCCCAGTGATCTGCCCCTTGTAGATCACGTGCCTAGTCAGGTGCCACACAGCCATAATCTACAAGATGCCCCTAATCCACGACATGCCTGCAGCCTACACTCTACCCCATGAGTGTGCTCCACCACACACCTACAGTCCACCCCTCACGACCAGGCCCCCACTGTCAACAGCACAAAGCAATCCAAAATTATTCCACAACCTCCAAACACATGAGGCTTCTGGGGGACCTTCCGGTTCCAAACCATAATATAAATATTTATTTTTTTAAATAGGTCCTTATAAAAAAAGTACCACAAGGCCAACAAACCCATTAGAAAAAAAGTTTTATCTCGTTTGTTCCTAGAAAAACACCCATTAAAAATGCAGTGCGATACTACTTCGTGGTTACTAAGTTGGCCATAATAAAAAATACATAACAAAGAAAACCCGTGTTGGTGAGACATGGAGAAATTGGATCCCTCGTACACTGCTGGTGGAAAAGTCAAATGAAGCAGACGCTTTGGAAAACAGTTGGGAAATTCATCAAATGTTTAAACATAGAACTACTGAACGACCAGCCAATTTTGTTCCTGGATGTATATTCCAAAAGGAAAGAAACCACATGACTGCACAAAACAACCACACAAATGTCCACACAGCATTGTTTTATAACAGCCAAAAGGCGGAAACAACTCACAGGTCAATCGGCTAATAAATGGCAGTCAAAATGTGGATTTTTACTTAGCCAGAAAAATAAAATATATGACAGTGTGGGGACGGATCTCAACAACATTATGTCACATGAAAGAAGCCAGGCACGAAAGACTACATGTTGCACTGTTGCGTTTATACGAAGTGTCCAGAACAGATAAATCCACAGGGATAGAAAGGGGACTGGGTAATCCACTAATCCCAGGGCTGGAGCTGGGGTAGGAGGAAATGTGATGTGACTGCTGATAGGTACAGGTTTCCTTGCGGGGTTATGAGAAAGACTTAAAAACAGACAGAGGTGACCCCACCAACCGCTGAGCGTAGCGGATGCCACTGAAGTGTGCACCTGGAAACGTTCACTGGTTCATTTCAGTTTAAACAACATTTACCTCAACAAACAAATGCCACAACTCAGAACTGTATGAAGCAAATATAACTATTATCCTAGTGTTTGTGCATTGAAACACTAGGGCACACAAAGCCTCAGGATCTCGCGTTGGGGCTCACGGGAGCTGGTGCAAGTCAAACCAGGAATCCAGGCATTGCATTTTCCCCTTCCCCTTCCTCTTTCGTTCCCTCCTCATTCATTTTTTTTTTCTAGGTCTTTTTGGTGGCACAGGGATCGAGGTCAAGGCCTGCACACACAGCTACATTCCCAATTCATTTTTATTTTTGGTTTTTGAGACAAGATCTTGTGAGGTTGCTAAGTGACTCAGGCTTGGCTTAAGCTTGCTCTATGCCTGTGTTGGCCTCCCAGAGCGCTGAGGTTATAAGCCTGGACCGCCGGGCCTGACCAATTTGATTTCTGAACACATACACAGACTACACACTAATATTCCTTCCTTGAAGTCTTTGACGTGACTCAGCTGACAGTGCAAACTAAAAATCCAGCTTTAAGAGGGGGGAAGTAGAGAAGGAAAGAGATGAGATGACGCCTACCGACACATTCCTGGGGGACTGAAGACCACCCCGCTGGGTTCCGCAGTACTGGGAAACCATACCAGGGCGCCATGTGCAAGAGCTGTGGAGAACTGGAGCTCATCATTGAATTCAACCACTCAAGCCATCTTGCTGGCTAGTGATACAATCCCGTCATTATGCAAGGTAACTTGAAGCCATCCTGCTTTTCAGAAGAATTATGACAAGACCGAATATACAGTATGTAATCTTCACCATTATATACATGTACAGCATGCATTACTAAAGGATAAATCCATGTCTCTCTATGCCCATTACATATCAGTATATGTCAATGATATACACATACACCACTTACATATATGTACATATATATCATTATATATCAGATATATAAGATATATCAGTTATGTGTCTATGTATGTATAAGACATACACATGTCTATGTATCAATTAATTACCAGATTTTCTTAGGCTCTATTCTAACTAATGTCTAAGATAAATTCAAATCATGTTGGAATGGAAATCAAGATGTCTAAGATTTCAGGCAGGTAGCAATAGAGGAGAAACATATGACAGATCTATGGATGGGTGAATACTTATTAGGTCCACTGTGCACTGAGGTGACTCAAAAGTCTGGTTGTGTCTTTGTCCAGCTTTCTCCTGGGTCTCATCATGACTCTACATGAAGTGAAACACAGGTTCTTCAAGTGACCGACCCTGGTACTGCAAGGGAATCTCGGGACTCGGAAGTCATACTATAAAAATAATTTAAGAAAGCCAGATGCCACATCTTAGTTCAGTTTCTAGAGGCCCTCTGAGGGATTATGAGGTAGATTTTAGAAAGATGTTTTTATTTTTGTCTTGCTTTCTCTTTTAATCACATATACAAACCTACTTTTTGATAATTTTACTTTACACATATTTTCACTGCAATATACCTCACCTTTAAGGAACAGACGATTAGAAAATGATTTCACTTATTTGTTGGAGTATCAGAATAAATCAGCTTGGGAAAGGTGCTCAGTTTACACACTGAATAAGAGAGATTCTGTTTCCAAATACAAACATAAAATATTTAAATTCCAGCTCTCTCCTTATGGGGTGCGAGTTATCATACCTGTCCTTATAAATAACAGGATAAGTGACGGGCAGTTACTGGTGTTTATTTTTTGCTTTAGCAGCTTTCTGTGTGCCTAAGACTCATTTCTCCGTCCACTCATGGCTTCTGCCTGAACTCTGAATCTCTAAAAACAGCCTCCCACAAAATCCTCAAAAATTTTCAAAGACTCTTGTGTGTTGCCTGTTTCCCGGGAAGCCTTCTCCTGCCAAGTTTCTGTCATATAGAATACAGGCATCCCTTGGCCATATCTATCTGTAATCTGGCACGGGTCTCTTCCCTACCAGAGTTTCCTATTGCTTGTTTGGGGATCTGGTCAGAATTCACCATTGAGATGAGTTTCAGTAGCCTTTCTTACAAAATCCCACTTAAACAAACACTAGCTTTCCTAAGAAGTGTTCCTTACCATCCTAGCAGTTGGTGCTTCCAGTTTTACCTCCGTCCTCTTTCCTCCCTTCTCTTGTCTCTCCTTACCTGACGAATCCCATGAATGTTTGTTTATCAAGCGCCAACGCTGTGGTGGCACTCTCTCAGCTCTCCCTGCCTCTCATAGTGGGCAACCTTTTAATTGCCTACTCGTAGTGACTTCATTCCATCTACTCCACAGCTGGGTGACTTGGGGTGCAGAACTCTTACTGACTATGGTAGTTGGGGGAAAAGACAGAGACAGGGACACAGAGGTAAGGACAAGTAGCACCAAGATCAAGGGAGTAGTGGATGGGGCCAGTAATACATGGAAAATATTGGACCTTTGAAGAGGCAACTACAACTAGATTAGAATGCGGAGTAGCTTATAATATTTAAGGATACACAAACTTATATCTTCTGGGAAATTGCTAACACACACACACACACACACACACACACACACACACACACACACATTTCTGTTACTTGCTAAAGTCTTCTTGGGGAAAGGTACAGATGTCTGTCTGCATTAACTGAAATGCACTGAATGACCACGATGGATTAGCAGATGGACAGATGCACAGATGTGTGACACGGCAGGCTTATCACAATAGTCATTACTGGCCCCACTGGTGGGTTTATGGATAGGCCCAACCTTTCAGTGTGCTTGAATTCCTTCAGAGTCAACGTTGGGAAAAATGCTGGTTATTACATAAAAGAGTGATACAAAGACATGGTCCCTATCTGACCCAATGGTTAATCTCTATTTAGCCTATAATTTGTCAATAAACCCTCTCTCTCTTTCTCTCTCTGTGTGAGGCTAGGTCTAAAGAACATATTGATGTATCTGCTGAAAATCTATCTGTCTCACTTGTAGTCTGCCTTGTTCATGCTCAGTGACGGAAATTTTCACCTAACTGGGGAACCAGTTTTGGGAATTCTTCACTTAGTGTAGATGAAAACATGTATAAAATCGAGTTACGGAGTGCCAGGATAGATTTCTCAATGAAGCCGTTAATCAAAAATGGTCAACTTCAAACAAAAAAATTCCCCTGTAACATTTTTTTCCTCAAATGCTAGGGAACACATTTTGGGAATGCATTATGCCTCGTGGCGTCACTGGTCATCACCGAGCCCTTACTGGAAGGCAGCTATTTGTTCTGGGGACACTAATCATTTATGTTCAGGCAGAAATCACAAAAGTAACTGCTAGCAAGGTATGGTATGTTGAGGAGCATCCGAAACACTTCAGGAGCTGGATCAATGAAACCTATTTCAGTTTGCAGAGTCAACGGGGAAGGCCTTACCAGAGACAACTGCATAATAAGGCAAGGAAGTCATGACCAATGTTATGAATGAAGTGACATCTGATACATGGTGACAAAAGGAGGAAATGGCTTTCACTCTGGAATCTATGCAATCTGTAAAATGATGCAATTAACTTGAAAACGCTCTGCACTTATCTGAATTTGTTTTGAGTCATTCAGGATTAAGCTTTAAAGGAATAAAGGAAGCACGAGAGTACTCATTTTCACATAGGAAAATACTTCTAACATTCCTAACGATGATGGTGATTCAGAATGAGCAGATTGGGAGGGACTTGGGAAGTCTATTTCCTCCCTGGAAATGACAATGGCCAACAGCCCATATTTTGTGCTGGATATGACTCGCCAGGCATGAGACACAAGGAAACAGACATTATGGAAAGGGTCATAAGTAGGTCTTTCTCTGTCTTGAACCTGGTGACCTATATAAGCCTTGTCTTCTGTGTATCACCTATGGGTGAAAGAAACCCCAGGAAAGGTGATCACACGGGTATTAGTTTGACTGTTATTCTTTTAAATAGAAACACTTCCAGTAGATGCTTCTGCACACAGATGAAGACTTTGGTTAAAGGCAACCATGGTCTTCAAAGGTCTTGTCCCCTCATTATGGGGACATGCTCCTGCCATGGCAGATGGAGTTCAATGATCTCAAACCATACAGGTATCAGAGATTGCTTAATACAAGAGTAGATGATTTCCACAGATGAAAGTCCTCAAAGGAAATGACTACTCCTTTTGTTGCTTTACATTTGGACCTACAGGTTATGACCGAGAGTTTTCCAGCTGTTAGCAACAAAGAGATTCATAACACAGAAGAAAATGGGATCTTGAGGGTAAGTAGGAAATAAGTCAGTTAGGCCTTCATAAGCCACTCCTGGCTTGGCTCATACATCGCATGCATCTGAAATGATCAATCAAGTGGGGACCAGGGGGCCAACTGCCCAGCCTGGTGGTGAAACCTAAAACAAGCAAGAAGCATACGGCATGGTCTTTCAGGAGTCTGCAGCATGGTTGCAAACAATTGGTGAGTCACAGAAGATAAAATATCAGAGTGTACTAATAAGGCTGACATGAGCTCTAGAACTGGTTCCTTACTGGCGAGAATGGGTCCACTTCCTTTAAGCTGTGCAAACCATTAGGACTGTATTGTTGATCTTGTGACGTTTCCCCCTCCATGGCTTTGAAGGATTTGAGAACTTATGAAAGAGAGAAACGAAACTAGGCACACTAAACTAGCTATATTCATCAAATACCCTACATAAGAACTGAGCTTTTTATGTTTTTTTTGTTTGTTTTTGAAGAACTGTCTAGTTTTAGATATACGAGGCAAAATCAGGAGTCAAGGATGTAATTTTCAAATCATCTTTTGTAGGCTTACTCTTACTTTGCCCCTATGTCTGGGATTAATTAGAAACAATGAATGATTTTATATTTGCTAACTTGACTTAACTTCATTTCGGAACACTTGCAATACACAGCAGGGTCTCAGGGTGCTTCTATCCCCCTAATAATCACTGATGACCTTGGAAGATGAACAAGGTTAATCAATGAGCTCTGAAATAACTTCCAGGGTCAGATCTTGGAAGTGGGCTTTCTGATAAAGGACTCAGTAATTCACTGATGATTATTAAAAATAACTAGTTCAATTTCTTTCCCATGTTCTTCCCTTCTCCTTTCCACGAGTCTGTTGGTTCACACACCACAGCGAGAACTTCTCAGCTTTCTAAAAAGGCAATGTTACCTTATTAAATGCATGATTTACTTACTGACCAAATGTTCTTCACTAAAATATCATTTTGAAAGTGATTTACTTCAATAAATCTATTTGTGAGCTAAATATTCCAAATTGACCTTTAGCACTGACTTGACATTGTATGGATATCTACAGAGAATGAGTGAAAACTATGAGGAATGCTTGATTTTAAAAAGTTATTGCAATAAAACACACAATGGCATTAACCTCCTCCTCAAGGACTGTCCTTCACACACACACTGATCTCATAGTTCTCACCACTTCCTAAAGCAGTTGTGGAAGTCCTTTTTACTTGGTCTTAGCCAAAAGGCTGAGAAGTGATTGGGAGTCTTCTTCTGTGTCTCTACAAGGTGATTGAAAATACAGTGAATGCTACTGTTGAGTGCCATCCGGTGAAAAGGTAAGTTTATGCTGTGGTCTCATCTACTTTGTCCTTGGGATCTGGCATCATGTGACATCTGGCTTGTCCCCAAAGTCAAAATTGCCATGAAAGGTAAATGTTTTGAATCAACTCAGGACATCAAAGCAACCATAACAGCACAAGTGAAGACATTCACAAGAAAGGACTTTCAGTGCCACATCAGAAAGGGGCAAGGGCAAAAGGGCAGGTATGTTCCAAGTGGGGCCTCTCCAGGGGGGACGGCAACGTGTCTTTCACTGTAATAAATTAAAAAAAACATTTAAACGCTCATTATAGTTTCACTTTGTAAACGCACACACACACACACACACACACACACGAGCACCTGTATAACCCATTCCCTTTATTGTTCAGTTTGTTCTAAACCTTCAGTCCGAAACTTTTTTTTGCAAAGTATTTAGCATTCTTGGCTTAGCATTTCTTCTGTATTTTAAAACTCAGATTTTTGTCCTCCAGGATTCAACTGCAAGCTTTCTATTTTACACTTGTGAAGAGCCAGGAAGCACCGGCGACTAGAGTGCTCTTACGAACTTCCAAAGCCAACCCACTGCGTTACAGCTTATAAAAAAGAAGAAGCAACTCGCTTTTATTTCCTTCTTTTCTCAGTTAAGTCCTTCCTTGCTCTGTTTGAGCTCTATGATCTTCTCTGCTCAGACTGTGATTTCTGTAATAGATGTCTTCCATTATTTCTCCAGGCTCTATACTTTGGGTACCACTCATGTCTGTTCTTCGTGCCATCAGGGGTGGTCGACGTCTCTCCTTTTGGTGCTCTCTCTCACTTGCACTTTCACGAGTAGAATACAGCAGCACCGCGTTTTCTTGCTCCTCCATGTTTCTTCTAAAAGCTTCACTTATTCACTATTGTCATCTGTGTTGAGAACAGTCCTTGGTACCCAGAAGGTGGTCAACAAGTATTTGGTAACAGACCGATGGGACGAAAAAATGAGTGCTGCAAGTAACCTGAAGTTGTTCCGTTAAGTATGGGTATTCTTGTCATTCAATCCAGATAAATCTCTTTATTTATGCTGCCTATTATGGCTCATATCTTTATGCGAATTTCAAAATTCTAAAGGAAAGTGAATTTACCTTCATCAGGCATTGTTCGGATTTCAATCATGACTCCTAACTTCAGTGAAACCACCCATTCCCTCCTCTACATGCTGTGTAGCTAAACTCTTTAACACGACCAAAAATGCTGAGCAATTACCAGCTTTGCAAGGTGGCAAGACCAAAATTTTAAGACCACCAGCTCCTATCTTCTCTCTCCATTATTTCTTGCAACATTAGCTCTAGTGCTTTATGCTATCAAAAGGGGAGAAACTCAGGTTCATTGGTTCCACCAGAAAATCCGATTTTGTACGGTTTGGAGGCGAGGGACAATTCTTCCATTACTCATTCTTCTTTCCACTTAATCTAATTTAATCAGTGTTGATTTTTCCTAGCGTTTGCACAAAGGAGGGGAAGAAGAATGGGCAGGTGAACAGGCTAGCGCGGGAAGATAAAGCGGTGGGTCAGCTAGACAGGGAGACACACACACTCAGTGTTTAACAAATAAACACAGGAAGTGAAGCGCGTTCACTTCCCGCCCCTTTTTCTTTGAATTTCAAAACAGTGAATTCCACAGAAAAAGGCGATGTTTTGTAATGTTGGAACTGAAGAGGGTTATTTTTATTTTAAGTAAGATTTTCTTATAAAAACAGTAGCTGTTCCCTACATTTGGCCAGAAACTGCATTTTCACTGGTAACACTGGTAGCCTGGTGGAAGGGGGAGGAAAAAGGGGAAAACAATTTCAACATGTTCGATTTACTTAATAAATTTTGGGTTGCTTCAAATTTTTCAGTGCATTTTACAGTCTAACCTGTCAGTAGGTTTGTTCTTATAAAATCAGTGAATTTAAAAATTCTTACTCTTCAGATATTTAAAGAAAAACCACTTTCCTAAATAGTTTATGAAGATATTGAAATAAAAAAAACGAACAAAACTCATAGGATGAGACCAAAGCGTTACGCAGAGACCAGTTTCTAGTCATAAGTGATTTCCTAATCCTATGAAAAATGACACAAACTACAAAGATGAAAACCTCAAGGCACGGAAATAGAAAACACGTGAAAGTAACACAAAACCCACTTGAACATGGAAAACAAAAGCCAAATTACAATAATAGTCTAAAAATTCCTCATGGAATATGATGATTTCTTAAAAGGGACAGGTTAAAAACTCCCATGCGATACCTGTAATTTCATGACGTAGGGCACGCACGGCATTAGATGGATTTCCTTTACAGAAATATTTTTTCAGTGTAAATATTTTCATTTAAGGTGTTTTCTTTGACAACATTTCGTGCCACAACAGAAGAAGGACTTGCTAATAAATTCTGAAGTGTCTGAGGAGTATGGCTAAAACACGGGCAAGTGGACAGATGCAGACTGGCTGAAGTCTCAGATTCCAAGACCTCGGCTATCCTTCCCACACCCGCCGGTCCTTGGGGGATCCACCCACACTACGGTCCAGACACTGCCTCAACAGACCTGAGTGCTGGACTTGTTCATTGTAACTTCATGGTCTTTATTTTTCTCCTCACAATATCCAGCAGCCATAACTTAAGAAAGGCAAGGTTTGTTTTAAAATGCTCACAGTGTCATAAGGTCTGGAAGGCTTGACGAAGGCCTAATGGGGAGAAGTTGTTCACAGCACGAATGTGTGAGCTCATATAGATCCTTCCAAGTCACGCCTTCCACCCAGGCCCCACCTCTTAACAGCACAGGAAATTCACGAATTAACTCCCACGACTGAACAACCTTCCAAACACACAGCTTCTGGGGCACATTCTACATGCAAACCGCAACAAGACGGATATGTCTCTGTTGTCAAGTTCTCTGTCCCAGCTGATTCTGTCCTTACAGAGTTCATAATTGCCAGGGTACGCTTGCCCTTGGGAGGAGTAGAAAAATGACAGTGGAGCGAGTCCGTCCTTGTTGGAGAGCTCCAGGAGACTGAGGTCGGCCTGCCAGGGAGGTCAGCGGACTTGAACTTGCGTATCAGTTCCCCTTGTGTCTCAAAGAATCTCCACAAAGATTCCCTTGGCTGTACAGACCTCCAAGGCTGATACACCAGCTGTCAAGAGCCTGATTCTACCACAGGCACCATCCACAGCCAGGGCTGTGGTTTGGGGCTGCCATCACTGCCCCAGCTCCTACAGACTCTGCCCTTGCCCCTGGGGCCGGTCTCCACTGCAGCTGGCTAGCTTTGGGCTCGCGGCTCCGTACACTGTGGTACCTTCACACCACTACTCCCCACTCTTGGCCCCTGTGGAGGGTGACCAGCCCCTCGATGGTCTTGTTATACGCGAAAAATGTCTTTTCTGGGAGGACACAATATTGCTGGCATCTGAGGTATTGTTCATAGAAAAAACCTACAAGTTAAAATAGTATCCTCAATAACCTTCCAAGAAACTCAGTGTAAGGAAGAATGGGGAAGGTTACTGGAGTGGAAGGAAAGCTCTTGTCTCCTGTGTTTGGGGACAAATTAAGAAGACAGTCTTAATCACTTACTGGGACAAAAACATCCCGATACCCACAACCTAAAGGATGAGAGGCTTACTTGGCTCATGAATTTTAGGATACTTAGTCTATAAGCAGAGAGGGCTCCACGGCAGCAAGAGCATGGTGGACGACCTGGTGAAGGCTGGCTGCTCACGCCATGGTGGCTAGGAAGCAGGGAGAGAAAGGGGAGGAACCAGGAACAAGAACATACTCCTTCAGGACATGTCCCCAGTGACCCACCTATAACCGCGCCCCACCTTCTAGCCGCACATTCTATGGGTGACTTCCCAGATGGGAGTAGCACCCCACGATCCAGCCACTTTCTAAATACGAGACTTCTGGCAGACATTTTAGATCTAAGTTACAGAACTGACTGTAGAACACTATCTGACCCAGCACCTTCAGAGTTCTGCATGCCTACACACCTCCCGGTACTGCAGACTGAATCAAGTGGGCGTTGACAGTAGGCGTTGGGGGATGAGGGAGGAAGGAGGAAGGCCAAAAAGAGGGAGGGGAAAGAACCGTAATGTTGACACGATATAAATATATGTGTGTGTGTGTGTGCATGAGATACTCAGGCTCAGTGTAACCATTGTGTGTCATGTATGTAAATTGATAAAAATGGGGAAAAAATAAAATGCACACTGACTCAGTGGGTTTGGGTGAGGCATGAGATTTTCATTCTAGAACCTCCGGAGGCTACCATTGGCCACTTTCTCAAGATCCACTTGAGGGTAGGAAAGTCATTTAGAGAAAAATCTTTCGTTTAGAAACTTATTTTTATAGAGAGTCATCCCTAAAGGTAAGGAAATTCTACCTTTCCTTTAGCTAACTTTGTGGAAAAGCAGCAAAGAGTCAACAGGCAGACAGATGGCAGCAATGCTTTCTATAAATTCAATTCTAGGGCAGTGCTGAGATCAGCACGTGCTGCTTCCATAACTGTATTTCAAAAATCCCGAGTCCCTGGGAAGTGTCAAGTGTTGCTATTTAGATCCTATTTGAAAAGGGCTGTGGGTATTTAATATGATTCAGGAAGACTTTAATCAAACATGGGCAAACTAGATTCTTAAAGAGCTCAATTTCATTTGTCAGATAACTGTGCCACGTGGAATCACTCGATCTCAGTGAATGTGGGCTAAGAAAGAGTTGCTGGAACGTAAGGCAAAAATGCTATGATAGGTTGGATCTTACATGTTCTCGCAAGGCTTACGTGTTAAAGGCTTACTTCCTAGGGCAATGCTATTGGGAGGCGGTAGAATTTCTAAGAGGTGGGACCTAGGAGGAGGTCTTCAGGTCATTAGGAGTATGCTCTTGAAGGGGATGATGGGACTCTGACCCCTCCCTGCTCTCTTTCACTTCCTGGTCAGGAGGTGAGTGGTCAGGAGGAAGTTTCACTCCACCATGAACTCCTGCCATAATGCGCTGCCTTACCACTGGACGAAAACAATGGGGCCAACTGAGCGTGAACTGGTATTTCCAGAACAAGCCTTTTCTCTTTATAAGTTGAATATCTCAGGTATCTTTTTATAGATATGAAAAGTTATCATACACATTTACTTAAATTTGCAATCACTTAACAAAAATATGTAACTCTTCATGAATGCAAAGAAGGAAGTCATGTTTTTCCCCCTCAGGATTTCTAGGATTTTTCGGAGTGACAGAAAATCCAACTAAAATTGCTAGTTATTTCTTAACAACAACAAAAAAACCCCTAAATAAGTGCTGATTATTTTCCTCCCATTGCCTATGCTTTCTTAGACTAATAATTAAACTTGTTAGGTTGCCAAAATGTAGTATAATTTTTAAATTATTCAACTCATTTTTATCTACTTCACTAGAAAGAACTGAAGTGAGTTTTCTCATCACACAATTTTTCCTGTGCCAGGTTTCTATTCTCTTGTCCCTGAGCTGACTGTGTTGGGGAGATAAAGCCGGAATTTTCTGGTTCATAACACATATAAAATGGTACATGTTCTGTGAATATCCATTGTCTGGGAGACAGAAAGATCATTTTTTGCTTGCCTGATAAAAATATTTAAGTATAGTGCAGCTTTATGTTATAACATCAAATGGATACCTTCTGCTTTTTATCACTATATCTCACCAAGAAGAAGCTACAGCACATAATAATGCTAGAAGCTGGCCTATGTCATAATTGAAACCCTGCTCACCGTTCATGAGTGACTGTAGATTTGCCAGCAATGGACAGAAGAAGTCTATTTATCAGGTATTTTTTTTGTCCAGGAATTGAAACATATTTATATTAAAAAGAGACTTTGAAAATAAAAAAGGGAGTAGATACATTCCATCAAGAAAACCTGTGTTTATGAATTGGAGATATCAGTTGCACTTATTCCTAATAATAACAAGAACTGCTAATGGTTATTGGACGCTTACTAAAAACATTCTCTACATGAATGCTCTCACGGCTTGCCAACATCTCATGAGGTTGGTATCATTATTGTATTAAAGATGAGAAAACAAAGAAAGAAAATCAACTTGACCAAAGTAACACAGTTAGTCAAAGGAGGAGTCTTTTCGATCAAATCAAGAGCCACCTGCTTTCAGAACTTCTGCTGATCACTACCTTGCTTGGCAAATGAGAAAAATGTCAAAATATTTTAATAACTTCTTTGTTCTTGGTTACACAACAAATACCAATAAAAATGTCTACATTTTCATTACATTTTTATTTACCATCTGAATCTTACCAACCGGGTCTCATGACAATTTTTCTATTATTTAAAGAGATGTCGTTGGCGAGATGTCTTTGCTGCCAGGATTCGGGGTTTCTTTTGGGTCTCCACCCTGCGCCTGTGCTACCCCTATAATAGGAAACGTCTGGAGACAGAAGAATATAGCTGCTGGTCTTATCTCTGTGCTATTGATACATGAATCACCACAAGTATAAAGACTGCAGGGGCAGGGAAGAGAAATACGCGAAATCAGTGTGGTATTCAGCTTCTTCTCCCATGGCTGTGTTGGCTTTGCTAAAAACAGCCCAGATTTTGTCTGAATTGTGAACTAAGCAAATGTGACTAGAGGATACGCAGGGAACAGATGTGGATCTTTAAAAGACCACTTAGCCATCATCATTTTTTTTTATGTCATCAGCTGAAATGAGCATCTGCCTCTTTTCTTAACATTGTTCGAAGTTTACCCCTAAGGAGTAAGCCCTGGAGATTCCAAGGTGCCAGTGGAGAGATTTATTTTGAGAGGTCTGTAACGTAACCACAGTTACGTTATGTGTAGATGATCAAATTATTTTCCCCATGACAGGACCAAGGATGTTTGGAACTGTAGTTCTGAATGTGCTGAGGAAACACCGTAACAATTAGCTTAATGACTCAAGCTGTCAGCTACTTACTGTGAATTATGAACAATGACACCGTGTGTACAAGAAATAATGAAATTCTTTTGAAGAAACAGATCTGGATAGTCAGAAATACTTCTGGATAGAAGAATAACCTCTCTTTAAAATAGAGAAATGAGCAGAGAGCTTCAGGAAGTTAAAAAAGCTTACACCTGCCACAATTCAGATCAGGCAAGTTACCCAACTTTTCTGTGCCTCTAGTTCCTATTTGAAAAAATGGAGATTGAATAGGAGAATATAACGGTACGATCTACACAGACCACTTTCACAACATCTAGGCCTCAGAGAGCTAAAACTGTTTTCTATAATACTTTTTAGAGCCACTGAAATCATATAAAGTCAACTGCAGTATCAGCTGCTTGTTAAGAATGTTAATAAAGCATATTGTCACTTGCTCTGGGGTTGAATCTCGGAGAACAAAAGCCAGCCAAGTAGAGGAGAACTGTGAGGTCAGCAATCACACAAAATGGTTCTGAAGGGCATAAAAAATTCCTACAACTTCTCCTTCTCTCTCTCTTACAGTGCATAGGTACAGATATCATTAGATGGTATGAAAATTTTGTGAGCTGGATAATTTGTCTTTAGTCATGGATGGATGGACATGTCTGTTACCATTAGGAAAAGGTATGTAGAAATTCTTGACAAAAAGATATTTTTGATATGAATGCGAAAATTTTGCTGAATTAAAAAAGAGATCTGCTTCTTGCTACTATGAATCCATGTTTTTCTTTTACTTATTTTCCCCAAAGAGTTCACCCTACATTCTGTCCCTCCATTTGATTATTTTTAGTTGTTGATTATGAGTTCAAGAAATCAATAGGAATAAAAACCCAAGCTAAATCCACTCTAAAGAATATTTAAATATATCTACATAAATAGAAACATTTATATATTATTTTAACTATGTATTTTAGTAATTTCTGATATATGACACTGATTCGAATGGCTTACAAATGTGACCACCTTGCTTAAAAGACAGTATTTCCTAATTGTGTGGCAGGCAGAAGTAAGTCCTGGCCAATGAGGAGCCAAAGAACTACACTTGCAGAAAGTCCCCGTTAAAGGAGAAATGGATGGACCCCAACTTTTATCTTCTTCTTGAAATATAGCTGTGACAGGTGGGCTCTAGCCGCCATACTGGACCACAAAAACGCACCTTCCAGTGTGTGGTGCCACATGAGAACACCAGGAAGTGCCTGGGTCCTTAGGAGGATGGAAGATGCCGTGTCACTCCTAGTCTCCTTCAAAATCTTCTGTACCTGTTAGTGAAGCCTCGGGTTCTGCTTCCTGAAGTGGAACTTAATCCTCTAACCAACACACAAGGTATTTTATATCATGTTCTCATCCCAAGGGATGTTCTAGCCCAAGGGGATGTTTTTAAAGTATTAGTGTGTATCTACAGTATCTGTCCTGGGAATTCACCCTTACCCTAACAGCCTGATAAAAACTCTGAAAAATCATCCTTTCCCAAACTCAAATGACCACAGATCTTCCTGATTTTTAGAATGATAGAATGTCTGCTTACACCCCTGAGATCTATTTTTTTTCTCCTATCCCTACAACTCACGCTGGGAATCGCTGATCAATATCGCTGCTCCTCTGACTTGGCATTTGTTACCAGCTGCCCAGCTCAGGGCCTGTGGCTCTCTGGCTGCTGGGGGAAGTCTGTCTTGAGACTTGTTTTAGACCAAGGCAGAACTGGCCTTTCTGTAGTAGTTCTCATTGGTTTGTCCACTGGTCCCTTTGATGGCGAATCCTTCCCTCTGCGACACGGAGGTCATTGGTTTGAATGAGTTTAGATAAAATCTGTGAGATTCTGGGAGGATTCATAATAGGAAATCACTAGGAGTAATATATTTTCCCTTGTGCAGATAAACATTTGTATCTCAAGAAGCCAGTAATTATAGTAGCTCCAAGAACATCATTTTTCTTCCTGGCCTTTCAAGAAACAGAATTCTCTGGAATTTACTTTAAAAAATGACAGTGATGCTACCATGTATGATGGCAAAAGAAAAATTCACAAGTAGACAAAGACTGGATCTATAGGAGCTCTGGCTCCAGAACTACCTATTAAATCATAGCTTTAGTGAAAAATGTTGTCAGGTTCACGTTAAAACCACTGACCTATCAAAGTACATGTTCTCCTCCAACAGGTAAAATTTTCTTAGCATGTGTTTAAGAAAATTTCCCACCTGTCTCTGTATTGACAAGTTACACCAACTCCTTCCCTCTACTGCTAAGCGGAGTCTCGCCGTGAACCGATTAGAATCTGTTATCTGCAAATATACCATTCAGCCCCTCTCTCATACCTGCTGGTTTTTAACAGGCCGGTATTGCAGAGGCTGAGAAAATACTGCCAGAATCCTAGATTTGGAAACACACGGTAAGGCATCTTCTACAAAATCCCAATCTGTTTATACTGTATTCCATCTACAGATTTCTCCATCCACCTCATTCCAATCTTCCACTCACAAGAGCCACAATGAGCTTTAATGAGCATTAATACTTTGGCTGATAGTCTCAGCTTCGAATTCAGATGCAGAGCAGCGATTCCCTGTGTTGCCACGGATCCCTAAGTGACTCAGAATAAACTCTCCAGTCTCTCTGCATTCATACAATGGGCCTGATCAGAGTACAGTGCTCTTCTGGTGGGATTAAATGGAGTGACAGATCAGGGTTTGCTCTGTCACAACCACTCAGTGAATGTCTACAAGGGACATCCACTTCATCAGTGTACGGCTCTAACTCTCAGGAAACTCTTCCTGAACTTGAGAGTTCATGTCTCATTGTTGGTCCCTGTGCCAGTCCTTACGCCTTCTACTCCAAATCATAATCTCAGGATGAGAAAGTGTGGCTTGGTCCACGTGGATTTACTGTTATTTCCTCTAACCTAGCCTTTGTATTTCTTTTCCTTGAGTTTGGAATAACATCTTCCATACAAGTAAGCAAAGGCATCCTATCAGGCACTCGTACTGAAAGGATCTGATGGAATCCACAGCCTTGAGTTTTGCATCCATATATAGAACTTTATATTTTATCCAAGTATCTAATAAAATATGTATGTATATATGCATGTATGTTTGATGTATATATGTATATGGGGCTTGGCATGATGCCTGTAATCATGGCACTCAGGAGGCCGAGGCAGAATGATCACCCTGAGCCCAGCAGCCTGGGTGCTGTGGTTTGGGTGTGGAGTGTCCCTCCGAAGCCTCATGTATCTCTGGGTACTGGGTACTGTTGGGAAGTGGGAACTGCAAGGGAAGAATGCTTGGGCATGACCTAGCACGGTAGCCCACCCTTCCTCTCAAAACTGGGCTCTGTTCTGCCATGCCGTGAGGGTCTCTGTCTCCAACTCAGCCCTGCTATGAGCTACCACTGCCGGCTGCGTATAAATGAACTGAGGCTTTCTGAAACTGTGAGCTAAACTAAATCTTCCAGCGTAGATGCTGGGTATCCTGTCCCAGTGATGAGAAAGTAACTAAGACATTGACTGAGACCCTGTCTTAAAATAAAAAGAAGTGCGTGGGACTTAGTTCAGTGTGAAGTTCCTGGTTCAGTCCCCAGTACTGTAATTTATATACACACAAATATACGGGTGGGTTTAGTCTGTGAAGATATTGATCAAAGATTACAAGTTTAGTTAGCCAGAGGGAAGAAGTCAAGAGACACATTAACACTGTGATATTTAGTTAATAACCAATGATGACACACTTAAAAATCATAAGCAATTAGATTTTATGCTCTTACCATAAAGGAATAGGTATGTATATGATGATGCAGGGAAACATATGTTAATTTAGCCATTTCATTATGTATACATATTTAAAGAAAAAACCCAAAGTATATAAACCTGTATATATAACTCATACATAAATTCAGAAAACTACTTGGCAAATACAGTAATATCCTCTAGATATAAATTACCTATGCAGGATGCGTTCAAAGAAAATCTAGAATGAACCTGTTTGGTTCCTGGCTTTTAACATTTTACCAGCTTTTTCCTTTTTTTGATGGAAAAAAGAGCAGGCTACTTCCATTGTGGGAACTGAAGTTTTATTAGTTGGTGCCAGTGGCGCTGCTGCCTTGGAATTAAGATCTTTCATTTTCCATGAGAGTAAGGGTAGAAGGGCCAATCTGGCTTTTAGGAAGGGTTACACTTTCTCTGTTACTGACAGACAAGTTCTTGCTTAGATTTCTTCCCCTGCCTACGTAGCCTATGCGTAATACTGTTTGCTGGCAAATTCTATGGTAAATGCTAAGAGGACTGCTGTGAGAAATGAGAATTCTGCAGGGACAGTCATCTAGCAGACTAGGTAAGAAATGTCCCTAAACAGTTACAACAGAGGTTGGCTTGGGGCCCTGGGGCTACAATGGCACTGTTAAATAATGGTTAGAGGATGGAAACATCATACTGTATGTATATGCTAAGATTTTAGGGTGGGCCCATGCTTGCAAATGAAGGTGAGGAGCATAATTTCATAGCAAGGAAGGTCATATGATTTTGCAAAGACCTAAGCCAACAGGCATGGTCCTTGTGTAGGACAGTAAATTTTTATTACCTGGAAAATAAGAAGAAAAAGAGGGCTAAAGAAACTTAGGTTTTTTCAGAAATCTCCATACTGCTTTCCACAACGGTTGTACCAGTCTACAGCGCCATGGGTAAGAGGCACTTTCCGCCCCTGCAATTTGCCTGAATTGGTTGTTTTTTGAGTTCTTGATACCAGCCATTCTTACTGGAGTCAGACAGAATTTCAGTGTTGCTTTGATTTGCGTTTCTCTGATGGTCAAAGATGGGGAGCATCTTCTCATGTATTTATTAGCCATCCAGACTTCTTCTGAGAACTGTCTATACTCATTTCATTTGCCCATTTTTCATGGGATCTTATTTTCAGGGGGGTCTATTTTTTCAGTTCTTGATATATTTTATATAGCAGATCTCTGCCTGAGGAGCAGCTGGGAAAATTTTTTTCCCATTATGTTGGTTCTCTTTACTCTCTTGATTGTTTCCTTTGCTGTACAGAAGCCTTTTAATTTGATATAAGCCTGTTTCTTGATTCCTGGCATTATCTCATGTGTATTAGTGTTATATCGGAAGTCCTTGCCTATGCCTCTGCCTTCAAGGATTCTGCCTAGGTCTTTGATCCATTTGATTTGATTGCCACACATGGTGAAAGATGTGGTCTAGTTTCCTTATTCTGTATGTGGCTAACCGGTTTTCCCAGCACCATGTGTTAAAGAGGCTATTATTTTTCCAGTGTATATTTCTGCCCCTTTTGTCAAGTATCAGCTAGCTGAAGGTGTTTTGGATTATTTCTGTATCCTCAATTCTGTTCTGGCAATACACTTGTTTTCCTGCCAATACCGTATAGTTTTTTTTTTTTTTTTTTTTTTAAATCACCGTTGCTTTGCAATATAACTTGATGTCTGGTATTACGACGCTCCCTGCTTTTGTTCTATTGCTTAGGATTGTTTTGACTATTCTAGATCTCTTGTGATTCCATATAAATTTAAGGATCTTTCTTATAGTTCTGTGAAAAATGCTGCTGGGACCTTGAGATTGCACTGAGTCTGTCTATCAGTTTTGGCAGTGCAACCATTTTGACAATGTTGCTTTTGTCTGTCCAGGAATAGGGGATGTCTTCCCATATTCTAATCCTCTTTTCAATTTCTTTTTTCAGAGTACTACAGTTTTCAGCATAGAGGTCCTTTACTTCCTAAGTTAGGCTGATTCCTCAGTATTTAATTTCCCTTGAGGCTACTGTAGTGGGATTGTTTTTCTGATCTATTTCTCTGTGTTTCACTGTTTTTGTAGAGGAATGCTATTGATTTTTGTGTATTGATTTTACATCCTACAGTTTAGCTGAATTTATTTATTAGCTCTAAGAGCTTCTGGTAAAGTTTCTGGGGATCATGTTACCTGCAAATATGGATATTTTGACTTTTTCCTTTTCTATGCATATTTCCTTTATTCCATTCTCTGGCCTGAATGCTTTGGCTAAGCTTTCGAGAACTATATCCCATCTGACTTGGCTACAGCTTGTTTGGGGATCTTACCCAAAAAGTTACAGGCATCACACAAGAGTGATATACGCATACCCATGTTTACAGCAGCACAAGTTATCATAGCCAAATCTTGGAAGGCCTATTATGTCCATAAACAGATGAATGGATAACAAAGATATGGTAGATTTACATGGTGAAGTACTACTTTGCCAAAAAGAGAGATAAATTTGAATCGTTTGTAGGAAAACCGGTACACCTTGAGACCATTATACTTAGCAAAATGAGACACAGAAGGTTAAGCATCATATGGTTTCTCTACTGTGAGAAAACCAAACTGTAACAAAAGTAAGAGATGGAAGAGAGTAGGAAGATAAGACTTTGTTGGGAGGAAGTAAGAAGGTAGATTCTGTGGAGAGGAAAAGGGTATGTATGGGGGTGAGAGGTCAGAAAGGGACAGGGAAGGAAAAATTATCAAGGTGTGACATGTGTGTGCACCAATTCCTCAAGTTGGATATAACCATTACATATCACCAAAACAGAGAGACAGCGTAGGGCATGAAAGTCTCACAAGAGGCTCTGTTCTTTTCATGCCAGGTGGGTCAGGCCACTGAAGTTGACAGGGAAGAGGGGGCAGATGATCAGGAACACAACTTTAGTCTGTGATGAAAAAGATGCTCAAGACAGTAGCGGCTCCAGGGGCAGGAAGATCACTTGGGAGCCTGACGACACAGTTTAGGTGAGGGACAATGAGGGCCGAGTCCCGGATGGTATCTATGGGATAGGGTGATGTTGTTTTGACATGTGTTCTCAATCTGCTCCTATCCCTTGTGTTTACCGTGTGTGTTCCCATATGTACCTGTGTTAGAGATTTTTATCAGGATACTTGGATAACTTATAACCCAGAATGATCAAAATTTAGGACAAACAGAAAGCTGTAATTCCGTACACTTCTGATGTGTTTACTGGCCCACTTTAGCTTTTTCCACCCCATAACATGTAAGAAAAGGAAAACTACTGGGCTTAGAGGTGAAATATGACAACTTTGTGCTACGACTGAACCACAGATTTAGAGATAGATGACATGGCTTTAAATCCTAGCATGATGGGACATGATATAAATATCTGAATCTCAATAGTAACATGAGGGGCAACCCTTCTTTCTAGAATCTGGAGGCTGGAGAGTCTCAAACTACCCAGGACCAAGATTTTGGGAGCGACTTAAAAATGAATGATCTCAAAGTTTTCTTCTACATGTAAAGTTTTATTTTACTCTGATTTTATTTGCACAGTTTTTCTTTCAGTTTTCTAATCACACAAAACCTAGTTTTGTGGCGGAAATTTGTTTTCTTTTTCTTTTTTTTTTTAGGTTCTCTGGGCTTACTGAAAAAAAAATGCAAGTTAACAAATAATGGAGTTTCATTCTATTTTTCCTCCTTCGAGACTGTTGCAAGTTTGTAAATCTGCATGCAATAAAGTTCTACAACGAATCCCAGTGGGTCTGTGGAAACAAAAGTAATTCTGTTTTACTAAAAAGCAACATCAGGTTCAGACATGCCCTGCCAAATCTCATCTTTCTTCTAAATTTATCCCCTGAGCAAACTAGCCTCATGGTTCATTCTGAAAGTTCTAGCCAACTGGCCCCCAAGCGCCAGTAGCTGTCACATAGGTCATGACGTAACTCAAGCAGGGGGCAACTCTGAGAGAAAAAGCGGAGGTAGGCACATGAAGCCTTCATTGTATCTGAAGTCATTCTCAACCCTTGAGGGTCTGTGACGAATAGCCCAGTGCATCTGCACTTCATCTTTGCTCGTGATCAAAGAAGTCACCTCGGCTCGGCTACCGGCGCACGGAGGCAGGGCGCCTTACAGCGCGTGTGGGAGGCTGGCCTCAGGACAGGTTTCTCTGGTAGCTGAGCCTTTGTGAGTGGCCTCAAGTCATGATGCCTGCTCCGGGCCTGCTGCTGCCCACACGTGCACCATGACTCACGGGACAATCTCTTCATATGCCGGGGTGACAGTGATGAATATTAATCACAAAGAAATGGAACAAGCAGTTGACTATGCTCCGTTTTGTGAACGTCTTATCGCAAACTGAGGCCGTCTTAGATCCTTCCCAGAATAAAACACCACGGCGACTCTCTTATTTTGACAATATTTAAGTTAGCGGCTGCATATGTAGACACAGAAGTGAGATTCCTGTTATCCGGAACATTTCATTTGGTTTGGCTCTTGAAATCACGTCTTTACATGTTTCCTCTCTACCACACGTGTTCAGTCGCAGTCTCAATCTCATCTCCCACCATAAATCCACGGTGTCCACTCCCCACTGCCCGGGCCTTTCCTTCAGGCCACCAGACTGCATTCTCACACTAATGGTCCATTTAGGTGCTCGATAGTTTTGTACATTTTCTGTCGCTTTCCCCCGCTTATCAGTGTGTCAGGAGTTAAGTTGGAATCGCAGAACCAGCATCTTTCTCTGGGCATGATTAAGACTGCGGAATCAATGCAGTGTGGAGCGCAAAGGGCCGTGGGCTGGTGGCTGGCTCCTACATGAGTTATGGGGCATAGCAATCAGGTTAATGGGGGTGATCTTTCTAATTTACACAGTGTCCTTAGGTAATTGACTTCTTAAAATCTTTAATGGGATGTAAAAAAAAAAAGTTCGCAACCAAAGCCAAACCTAATACACTCCTCAACGTGCACATAATATATAGGGAATTTTATAGACAACTTTCTGGATGGATAGACCTGATGAACGGGGGGACCTCTGGGGTTGGCGGTGGGGACCGCAGACTGAGTGCTGCGGTAGGGATACATTAGTTTTATCTCTCGTTAGAAGTTCTTAGAGTAGGAGAATATTCATGAATTCTTGCAGAAGTAAAAAATAAATAAAACCTATAAACATTTCATCAATAAGATAAAAAAAATGAAGGTCTTGGTTGAATTGCAGTAAGCATTAGGGAGGGGCAGGCATGCCTCCTGGCTACCTGGGAGAAGAGCTCAGTCTACGTCTACCTCCTTTCCTGTTTTTTTTTTTCCTACTCTGCGTGCTTTATGCAAAAAGGCTGCTCACTTCAGTCCCCACAGATGAAGTATGAAGCTTCCCAAAGCATTTATGGTACGTCCTGCTTTATCTGGGTGCTGCTCCACACTTGTTCCTTCCTGTTTCGAGGCTGAAAATGAGTAAGAATTCTCTGAGTGCTCCTCTTAGAAGTTTCTAAGTTTCTTACTGACCTTGAATATTTTAAAGCATTTAAACAGCACATAAATGGTAATGTTCTCAGGGGTCTTAGCTATTTTTTAGCTGCTATGACAAAATACCCAGCTTGCAAAAATTAGGGGAGGAGAGATTTGCATAGGTCACAGTTTCAGAACACCTCAGTCTATTCATGGGGAGCTGGCGAAGGTAGAAGCACATGGCAGGTGGAGGCAGTTCCTCGGGGCACTGCAAACAGGATGCCAAGTCCCGGAAGAAAGGAAGAAAGGAAGGAAGGAAGGAAAGGAGAGGAAGAAAGAAAGATGGAAGGAAGGAAGAAAGGTAGGTAGCATATTCCCTTGCAGGGCCTGTCCCAGCGATCTGCCCCCTCCAGCTGCCATCTCAGTGTTCTGCCCCTTCCAGGTTTAATCCCCTAATCTGCCACAGGCCTGTAGCCTATATCCACCACAGACGTGTTCCACCACACGTGTGTGTTCCACCACACACCCGTAATCCACCCCCTGGACCAGGCTCTTATCTTCTAACAGCACATGGTTCCACAGACAATCCATAACATCCAAATACACGAGGCTTTCTGGGGACATTCCAGACCTAAACTACAATACCAAGTATTACATTATGATGTGGGAAGTACTTCCCAAAAGCCTGGCAGAGAAGGTGGCAAAACTTAGAAGGTGTGTTTGATCACTACGCAGAACCACCAGGACGAACTGTACATGCTAAAGTGAATAGATTCTCTAATGCCACCGCATTATCTGATGAGCTCCGACGTCTTCAATGCTGATGTGGACTGAGGGTAGCAAAAGTGGTTTTGAATTAAGAGCTACGTAATCTTCCTGAGCTTCAGCCCCAGAGGGATCTGGGGCAAATTCATCAGCCTTGCTCTGCTCATTCACCCAGGGGGAAAAATAATAATAATATTTTGAAAATGTTCTGAAACACCAAGCAATGGAAGGCAGTATTTATTTTATATTCTTGTATTTGAGGATGAGTCTGATGTTCCTTTTTTTACTTATCCTTTTAGAATATCTGCCCCAACTCAGCTTGCCCTCTTTCTCTCTTCTTTTTCTTCCTTCCTTTCTCTTCTTCCTTCCTCTCCTCCTTCTCCTCCACATCTACTATCTGTCTACTTTTCCGGTTTGTCTGTCTCTCTGTCTACCTACCTACCTACCTACCTACCTACTTACCACCTGGGGTTCTAAGAACTGAATCTAGGGTCTGTGCATTAAACTACTTCCTCAGCTCTTTTCAAAATTATTTTTTGTTTTGAGACACTGACTTGCCCAGTCTCAGCTTAAACTTGCAATCCTCCTGCCACAGCCTCCAGAGTGCTAGGCTTACGCCCTGTGCCGTCACACCTGGTGCCCAAGCTTTAATTTTCTTCATGATGTCATACATAGCTTGACTACTTCCTCCACTTAAGTTGGAGTTTCTTAGTTCTTTGTTGACTATATAAAAGAGTATCTAGATACCTTTTTATGTGTGTCAGTTTCCCAGAGAAGAAATTTAAATTTTAGCAATAGGAGCAGTCTTCTTTACCTACTGTAATATGTTACACGTAACAGGACCCGCCATATTTTCTAGGACTCATGGTTAGCACCACAGTGAAAACTGGCGAGCCATGAGCTTCATCGTATCCTGGGAAATTCCCTGGATCTGGGGGAGGAAGGTGCCACGTCAGATTCATCAGCAGTCAGTGACGTGTCCCGCTCCCACACGCTGCCCCTGCCCTGTGACTAAGGGTCTCATCGCCTGAATAACGGGTGAAACTTCATAGACCGGTGGTAGGAACAGATAAATCATTTGCATACAAGACACATGTGACAATTTTATAGAGGTTTATAAAAGTTAGGAGGAGCAATAAAAGAAGAAATGTGTTTATCATGTATTGTGTTTTCCAACTACAACCTGGAAAACACTACATATTGCAAAGTTACTCAAAGCTGCATGAAAACGGTGGCTTCTGGAGCACAGGCTGGAATCTTTTTTTTTTTTTTCCAGGCTGGACTCTTTAACCACAGCCATCCGTCACTGATCAAATCACTCTTTTCTGCACTGCCATCTTCCCAGCATTCCTGTGACCTAGAGTCAAGCAAAGCTTCATGGCCTGGTGGGGTGTGCCCCAACCTTCCATCCAAACCTCACATCCTATGTGTCATCTACAAAGACTTCAACTTCTAGTCATAATAAATTGCTTCCCATCTGCCAGAGATTCCCTGAGCTTTCTGACCCCATCATTTTTCTGCTGCTCAGTTTGTACAACTTCAGAACAACTGTCACTTCCTTCATGGTCTTTCCAAGAGTCCTCCATTCGCTACTGGAGGACGAGACAGTCTCTCACACCTTTAAGACTCTCCAGAGCTTCACCGTCTTAGCTTTTCTACACTTAAGCAATTATCTGTGCACACAGCTCATCTTTCCAATATCACTAAATTCTAGAGGGTAGAAGTCTGGTTCCGCTCCACGGCAGCGCCTGGTAGGATTCAGGGAACGGGTAACAACAGCACGGCCGAGACGCATGACACTCAAGCATACAAACACGAGACCATCCAGAGGAGACTGGGGATTGCAGGCAAACAAGTAAAATCAGCAACGCACAGAATTCCGAGGGAGATGTGTCTAATGCTACGGTGCAAATAAGTACTTAAACTCTAACTGATTTTCCGCAATCAAACTCACTACCATACACAATTTGTATTGCTGTGCTTCATGTTGGATCTGGCTGGTTGTTGCAAGTGTCTGTCAGGTGTGTTTGCGGCACAGGAAGGCAGGAGGTTGAGAGGGGAGGAAGACAAGGACGAGTCTGGGCCCCAGATCCCTGATCCAGGGCCCTTCCCCGCTCTAAGTGAACAAGCAATGTCAAGTGCAAGATCTGGAGACAACAGGAGAGATTTCACGGGCCCCACAGCTTTTCTCTGATTTTGCAGCTCTAGATACCGGGATGCTTCTCCGGCTCTCTTGTTCTGGGGATAAGAGTGTGCCAGCGTAGCACTTTATTGGCTCTAAAACCATTTTTCAAAGGGCAAGAATGGAAATGTTAGAAAAGCAAGCCTTGTTCTCTCTGCCTCTTACATTGTGGGGAGAGACTGATTCTCAAGTCGTGGCTTAACGAGCACTTCTGTGGGGGCGCCATGAAGCACAACACCAAGGTGTTGGATCTCCTCATCTCTTAACCCTGCCTATTATGGCTTCCAGACAGTGGGAAATCATGCTGACTGTGTGTCCAAAGGGCTCCCCCGACCAGCTGCCCCGCACCCATCTCACATGTGAAGGAAGCTCCTTCCTTGGTCACTCTATTCTGAGCAGAGAAGAGGGCCTGAGGGCTCTGTGCAGGCATGGTGGCATCCAACAGTGACACCAGGAGAGGGTACCACATAAGGGCAGAAGACGTCCTATTACAGCTCCACAGCCCGGAGAAAAAAATAAAACTAAAACAGGGATACCACAACCACAGGACTCCCCATTTTTTTAATCAACTGAAATATATTTATATTCTGCCTGTTTTTTTTTTTTTTAAAGAAAGATTTGATGTGGCTTCACTGAGTAAACACAGTGCCAGGCTCAGACGCTTGGTTATGTAACAGAATGGAGAAAAACACTCCTCCTCCACAGCTGTATCCTTCCTTGGTCTGAGGATAAGAGTGTTTTGGAACTAGCTGTGAGAGGCAGGCTTGAAGCAGCAATCATCTCCTCATGTCTTGTTAAGCGTTCCTGTTCCTCCATGGAAGACTTGCTGCACGGTGAACTGGTCAACCATGTTATTCCACAGGAAGCCAATACAGCAGAAACAATATGCCACATCAGGCTACTGGATGGAGTCCTCAGCCACGTGACTGGCTGAGGTGTCCATCCATCGAATGCTATCCATGTGGGGCACATGTGACATTAATCTCTATCTTTTCTCCAATATGTCTTTATCAGCTCAAAGAAAGAGATGTGGATGTGAATGTGATGTTATTTTGTTAATCCAGATATCTGAAGCTTATTAGGTTGAACTGGAGTCAGACTTCTCTTCAGTTTCTTAATACCTGAGCTGTAGTGATTTCGGTTCATCTTCATTGATTCTGCTGAATAAGTGGGCTTCTAAATTTTGAGTATAACCTAACAGAAAGAAATATCAACTATATTGTTACCCAGAGCACACAGATACACACTCAATTGAGAATAAATTTCTAAGACCCCCACTCCATGGGAGGTACTCTGATGTTTTTTATCCTATACTCTTCTAAATAGATACAAACTCTCTCCCCAGCGCACTGGGTTGATTTTCTGACTCAAAACTGGAGTGTGAAACTCTATGAGCTCAGAGATCCAGACCATGCTTTGTGCCTCTCTGTCTCTTTGAAGAACTAGCCAAGTAATGCTGTTAGTCCCCCCGTAAGTGAGAAGGATAACATCTTAGCACCTGCCAACCTTTCGATGGCCCCTCCTGTTTCGTGTGGTGCAGTGTAGTGGGTGCTCATAAACTCTGTGTCAAAGGGCGGTGGAAATCTGCAGAAGACGCATGCGCTAACATCTTCACTGAAGGTAGGAATAAGGAAAGGGAGAGACCCAAGCAGAGCCTGCGTAGTTCATCTTCAAACGCAAGGTGCAGGATCAGGGAGTCCAGAAAGGGAGAACATGATTTCTCCCTTAGGCTTCTGAACCTGTTCCTTAAATCCTTAGCAAATCTGCCATTAACATCCACAAGGAACCGAAGTGAACTAATCCACGTAGAGTTGAAGCCTGCCCATAATTTCATTTGTTTTTCCGATGCCACTAACGTTAGACATACAGCCAAGGATATCTATATTTAAGAGTGTTTCCCTAATGGAATTTGTTCAAGCTAGACTCAGTATCATGTAGAGCTTGGTCGACACCAGGTGTGGTATGAGATCCTGGGAGCAGAAAGATAAGAGAAATCTGACTAGCTCTCCGTGTGGCTGGTGGGGGCAGCTGTGTACACAGTAGGCCCTGTGATCATATTCCAAGCCTTGTGAGATACGTCTGAGCAACGCGCCACGGACACCTACAGATACTCCTCACAGGAGGTAATGTTTGGACAGTGCTTTGAAAATGGAATGGGAGGCCTCAAGGATAGGACAGAGGTCCCTAAATGTGTTAAGGACTACGGATTTGGCCGTCCTGAGTCGTAACGTGCTGGCTGCTTGAGGGATTGCTCAGGGGGTAGGTATTCCTGTTGCTTTCAGGCTTACGGTATGAGTGGAACAGGAAAAAGCTGACACTAAGTAAAGAAGAAAAGTGCGTATCAAGACAGGGAGTTTGGTATTTATTAGGCATTTAGCCATGTAACAAGATGTTTATCCTCTAGCTGTTAAATGTGTACAAGTCTTGTCCTCTCCAGAGAGAGAGAGAAAGACAGACAGAGAGAGAGACAGAGAGAGACAGAGAGAGAGAGAGAGAGAGTACACACGTGAGATGTGGAATTATTGAGCCAGAAGGGGACTTAGGTTATTTATCTCCGAACCACTAATTTTATACATGAAGAAACACAAGTATAAGTCATTTGGTTAAAAGGGTCTTTTCCCAGGGATTGGAGAGAACTCAGCCTATTTGCATATAGATAGAAAGCAATCTTCCTGCTGCTGTTGTATAGACTGGCTCTTAGTCAAAAAGAAAAACAGCTCACTGTTTATTTAAATGGACCAGGAAGGAAGTGTGGCTGCAGGTGGGTGCGGCCGATAATCTCCCCATTCAGGGCACAGAGGAATGTGGTGTGGAGGTGGCTCTGACTTGGCCACCTGCCAAGGGAACTGAGCTACAGAAGCCAGAGGACTTGGTAATGAGGTGACTGCGCGCCAAGAGTAAGGACAACCAAGAGCTGCCTGGTCTACCAGGACATCCGTCACAAGAGGCCAGGCATGAACAGAAGGAGGTCCCCTCCGTAGGGATTAAAATACGGCCTCCTCAGTTGGTGCATAGGAATTCCTCTTTGGGCAACAAGGAAGTGTTGGATGACCACGACTCCCTTGAACACTCTGAGTTTGGGGATTACCAGCCTCTTTCGGTGGGATCTCTTTGTCCCCCTGCCCTCCCCCCTCGTGGGCTGCAGTACAGAGTCCACATGAGGAGAGTCCCAAAGTCACGGCCTGGAAGTGTTCGGGAAACCCTTCCTGTCACTTGGAGGTTTCCTTCAGAGGGCTGATCCAAACTTCTACCGGCATCAAGCTCCAGGCTACAGGGCCTTCGTCTTGGTACGTCCGTCTAAGGACAAAGCCACAAGCTCTGTATAAGCAGGCAGGAAAGGTGCTGGAAAAGACCTCAGCCCCAGGGAATTCAATACGTATGTTCCAAGGCATATGTTAACTCACCGCAGTCCTGGTCCAGCCCTACCACAGATTTCAAATCTCTCGTCAAAAACCAGGGGGGATACAGTCTTACTGAGACCTCTCTGAAGACTGAGACACAGCTTTACAGCCTAAAGATTGGCCCAGAGGTAGTTTCTCTCCTGCTAATAAGGAAAGCGAGCAGCCCTCTCAGGAAGCTTCAGTAAGGACAGAATACAGGGGAGGTGGGTGCATTTCTAAGAATAAAGGCAACGAAGCCCGGCGTCCTGCAAAGGAGAATAAGTAGCCGTGGGAACAGATGTGTTCAGAGGCAGCGCCAGACTCCAACTGCGCTCGGCACAATATGGTGGCCTTTTTTCTCGGCTTCATAAAATTATAAATGAAGAACAAGAACATGGCAAGAGGTAACCGAATTGCAGCTAACCTGTGGGGAAGCACAACTTCCTCTAGAGCCCAAGACATAGTGGGACAATGACAGCCCATCAGGCCCTGTCCTCTTTCTGGTATTCTTTCTATAACTGGCCCAGATTGTGGAAGATGAGCTCTCCTTTTCCCACTTCTGTCTGCCAAAGTGGCCAGGACATGTGTTAGATTGGAACCCAGTGATATATTGAAAACCATCATGGACAAAGGCAAGTGGCTCTCTCTAGCATTTGGAGAGCGTGTTTTCCCCACTGACCGAGAGGGCAGCGACGCAGCACAGGGCGGGGCGGGGGCAGTGAGGAAGGGGCAGGCCTCGGAGATCCCAGCCCGCTGCTCCTTCCTGCTCCACCCAGCCTGCCCTGGAGGGTGACCAGCTCCCTCCGGTGTTCCCCTCTCGGGTCAACCTATCATGGGTGGTCACAGGATGGTGGGCGGAATGAAGACCTTAGCAATGGCTCCTTTCCATCTGTACAGGTGTGAAGGGGCTCTGGGGGATGGAGGAAAAGAGAGAGCACAGAACATGATTAAGACGTGACAATTACGTGTAGTTCCAATTCCCCAAGACGGAAGTAATTATTATGTATCACAAATACATGCCAATGAAAAATACGCCTCATCAGTAATATCTTAGTCATTTGTTTTCATTGCTGGGATACACAACACAACACCCACGACTTAAGGGAGGGAAGGCCTACTTTTGCTCAGTTTCAGAAGGTCTCAGCCCATTCATGGACAGCTGGCAAGGGCAGAAGGGCTTGGAGGAGGCATATGCAGAAAGAAGCTGTTCATGGCACGGTGGACAGGAAGTTGAGAGAGGGAGGAAGGGCGGAGCTACCATATATCCTTCCAGGTCCTCTCCTAGTGATCTGCCCCTTCAGGGTCAAGCCCCAGTGATTCCACCCTTCCGTCAGGCCCCACTGCATAACAGCAAAGAAAATCAATAGATTAACCCCTATACTTAAACCACCTTCCAAATGTGGGGCTTTTGAGTGGACATTCCAGATCCAACCTACAACAAATATGGAAGATTATTTTCTGTTAATCAAAAGATTAAAAGATGCTTAAGAAGATGAAAATGTTAATTACTTTGATTTCATTAGTATGCGTTGTACACATGCATTTAAATACCGTGGGCCTGTCTATAAGTACATGATTTTAGTCAAATCAAAAAAATGCTTAGGGGCCTGGAAATATTAATTACTCTGATTTGATCAGCCTGCACATACGTAGCAAACAAGACAGTGCCTCATGAACACGTACAATTAAAATAATAATATGTACAAAAGTTGAGACTTGAGTTTAGATTCATTTTACATGTGAGTACTTAAAAAAAGGAAGTGGCTCACGTGATGCCCTCCATTGTGAGCTGGGCAAACCCAGAGGTGGCATATCCGTGCAGAGCCGTGGGGGGCGTAAGACCTGCAGGGTTTGTACCTCGTCTCCTCCACTGGCTCCCTGGCCAGGGCTCCTGCCCATTGGCAGTGCCGCTGGCAAAATGCAGTACAGAAGCAGGCTCTGAATAGCACTGCCTTTTCTTAAATGTCTTTTAAAAAAATATAAAGCCCATATTTTAAAAAGTCTCAAACACAAAGAAAGAACAATTTTGAAAATCTCTTCACAACACAAATAGGGGAGTATCCCACCCCCTCAAACCAATTGGTATGAAATGTTCTGAAATCAGGGCTGAGGAAACACTGGCCAGGATCTGGTTGTTTCAGGATGGGGAGAGGCTGCGGGTGGTCCTGGGGGGGTCATGTGCAGGGTCTGGTGGTGCCCATAGCTCAGCAAGCTCACAGCTTCCTTCAGCTCACGAAAGGGGTGTCACCTCAGATGACCTTGTGGTCTTGGGAGCAACTCTCACGTACGTAAGCTTCTCTTCTGAATCTGGGGGACAACATGGAATTTCACAGACGCTGCTTTCAGGGGGTGGGAAGGGAAAGAACGCTGAGTATTACCCACCATTTCGCATATATCATCCCTTTCAATCCTGAAAACAACCCGGAGAAGTGGTGTGTGCTTTAATCTGTCTTCAGCAGATGTAGGAATAGAGGCTCTAAGAGAACTTCCCCCAGTCCACAGTGCCAATCTACGAGCAGGGTGTGACTGACCAAGCTCCTTCTGATCTGAAAACCCATGGTGCTTAGAAAGGTGCGTTTCTCCAACGGTCCATCAGGACCTTGATATCCACTTCCTACTAACTACAGTTCCTTGAAAGTGACAGAGATATTTCAAATATCAAGTGTTTTTCAAATTTGTTAAAACTTGAAGTAGATATGGCATTGGAGAATGAAAAAGGACCAAGAATTCGAAGGGGCCCTTACTGGGTATTTTTGCGTGTTGCGCGTGGGTTATGTGATTATCAGACTCTGACTCATTTGGTCTTCATGGTGACCCTGTGAGGGGTGTCATCGTTATCCTGGTTTTTCGAGGCGGGGAAGCTGGGCACAGAGAGGCTGAGTAACTTGCTCACAGTCACCCGGTGAAGGGCAGAGGCGGCCTGGCTCCAAACACTGCTTCGCCTGCTCTTGTGAGCTGCGGCTCTGTCCTTCCTCAGCCTGTAGAATGCGAGTCAGCCTGTGGTAAGGCCAGTAGAAGAAACCTATGCTGAAATTTATCTGAAAATATGGAAGCAAAACACGATGGTGTAGAGCAGGTGTTCTAACCTAAAGTTTCTGGAATAATTCTTGGCCTCAGTGGAAACTAAAGCAAGTTTAAAAATTCTAAAATGATTGAACTGCTACTGCTAATTAAATGACAGTGGCTGGACCACTGGAGGACCTTTGAGCTGAATGACAATGGTGGCCTGGTGGCATTGGTGATTTTTCTTACTTTCTGACTAAGGAAATGGAGTCTCAGAGAGGCACAGACGCAAGGAGCCTGGAAACTTGGTGCTACACGTCCACACAAGCCAGCTCCTCACACAGTGCCATCCGTGTCACTCTGCCTTAATCATGAAGAAATGGGAATAAGCGAAATGGTACAAAATGCCAGCAGAAACAGAAGCCGGAGACACAAAGGACATATCAAAGACAGCAAGTGTCGCATGGTGATGCAGGCAGCACTCCCCACCATCCAACTATGCCCGCAGACTTTGCACCCACACCTACGATGTCGATGCACCCCAAAGCCTGGTCAGAGCCAGGGCCATTTCCTGTGGCAGCAGCTTCCAAGCGGTCACCCTGGTCCTTATGGGACTGGGCATCGCCTGCTGTACAGAGTGGTCACAGGACACTTCCAGAACGCACACCAGTCCTACTGACCCACGGGGTCAAGTCCCTCTCCAATGACTTCCTGTTTCCTAAGGGCCAAAGCCAAGTGCATCTCATAGCTCCCGGCTACCCTCTAGCCCTCTCTCACATTGTCCTGTGCTTGGAGGACCTTGGAGATCTTGCCCGGAGACCCTCCGCATCTGGGCTTGGTCCGTATGCATTCTACCATGTCCCATGAATTCTCCAAACGCAACAGTGGCGTTAACAAAAATGGCGAAAACATAGATGAGTAACTTATGATCCTAACAGTGAATCTGAAAGAGGAAGAGAAAATTAAACTCTCTCTCATATAGTATGAAAGACTGATGATTTATGTAGTGCTCTTTATAATGGTTTCTGATTTAAAGCACATTAAAAGTATCCTAGTATTTATCAGGCATTGTAAAAACCTTTGCAGTTCAATATGATTTATTGCCTCAAACTTATGAGCAGTTGAGGTTTTACTAGTAAGGTGGAGGCTGTGTTGATTTTCTTTAGTGGTTTAACTCTGTACTTTTACAAAAATTTTAATTTTATGTTTACTCTCTGTGTACAGCAAAGTATAAGATACTAACTGTATTATTCAAGAAAAGATGAGTATAGGAAACATTTACTGGGACGTGCTATTTCCAGGCATTGGCCAAAACGTTTTATGCTTTCTAAATCTCTTTGTCCTCCAAAGCCTCTGAGTGAGGAACTTCTATTACTACCAATTCATCAACAAGGAGACTCAAGAGATAAAAATTGTCCAATCAAAGTCACACAGCTAATAAACAGACAAAAAGCAATTGGTCCATTCTTCGGTCATTCTTTTATACAGGATATTTCTATTGGATGTTAAAATTGAGTCAAGGGGCAAGGATACAAAATAGAGATTTCATCTCTTGTTGTCATGGTGACCAAGGCATGGGGCAGAGCAGTGGTTCAGAAGTTGGGTATTCAAGAAGCCAGCTGCCCCTGGGAAAGTGGAAACCAGGAATATCTAATTGGTCAAGCAGTTGGGCCTTTCTCCCATTTTTAATTGCTATTTTAAGGAGTCAGTAAGCATCAGTAAACATCACAGAGTGATCCAAGCTGTCTCACTTTTTTTTTGTCCCCTAGGTCTTCTACAAAGTCTAAAGGAAATATTTCAGAATAAGTTGCCTAAGTCTTACTGTTTGGTTCTGTGGGTGGCCTTGAGTGTGTAAGTTCACAGCATGCTACTCTCGCTGTGCGGCATCCAGGTTTTTCTTGACATGTGAAGAGGCAGCAACTCTAGGGAGTATATTTTTGTATTTCTCCATATGTTGCTTTTTGTCTCCTCACATATATTGCCAATAAGATTTGCGAGCCCTGCCACAGGCCGGCGAGGCAGCTTATGCTCAGCGCTGGCCTCGAAAGAAGCATATTATTATTATTTCCACGGATCCGTGTCTTCCCCCTCTTGCAGAAATGACATCTTGCACCTCTCCCTCAGTGCACCGATGCCTTTCTTCCATCTATGTCATCCCTATTTCTCATATGATTCACAGGTTCATTTCATGCATCGTCATGTTTACTTCCACCCTGCCTCAAAAATCTATTTAATAAAGTGCCACATTTCTCTATATATTCCATAACTTTTTATTGATTTCTGTTCTTAATTCATTTTTCCAGTTCTACGGACTAAAGCAATTCTTGGGTTTCTAGCCACAGATATCTCCTTAAAAATACAGGCTCCGCTGACCTTGGTTTAACCTAGACCACAGCTACCAAATAACACTGTAACCAGAGAGATAAAGTATGAAAGGAAAGGTGGCATCCCTCAGATCCCATACAGCTGAACAGGGCAAGGCCACAAGCAAGTGCAAATTAACAAATTAAAATATGACAGTAAAATTCATAAGACATCAACTTTCCCATGTTAACCGTGCTTAAGTATATAGTTCAGAGACATCGGCTACATTCTGCATTTCCGTACCACCACCCCCATCATTTGTCTAGAGAACACTCGATGTAGAAAAACTGAAACTCTATATACTCGTTAAACCATAACTCTCCAAACTCCTCTACCCTCTAGTGTCTGGCCATATCCATTCTACCTTCTGTTTCTATGAATCTGGCTCCTTCGGGTAGCTCCTGTAAGTAGCATCTTAGGATATCTGACCTGCTTGTTTCCGCTTAATACAATGTCCTCTAGGTTCATTGAGACGGTAGCACGTGTTGTAATGTTCTTCCTTCACAAGGCTGCCTTATGTCCCCCTGTATGTGTGTCCCACACTTTGTTTATTCATTCATCCATTAAAGGACCACTGGGTGGCTTCCACCTTTTGGCTACTTTGCATAACGCTGCTATGAACTCAAGTGCACAAACACCTTCCCAGGGTGTAATTTTAAAGGCTCCAAGGAACCGGATGACAAAAACACACACCCATTGTAGGAATTTACAGCTGTAAGCAATGGCACAGAGCCTTATGGGAAGCCACATGGGAACCTCATAACAGAGGGAATCACGGAGTAGCATTTTCAGATGGCACTAGATGAGATTTAAAACTGGGGACAGAGGGAAGAAGGGCTCTGGGCATTCACAGAAGTGGAGAGATGCCCCACCGAGACAGTGGGACCAGGAATGGCGTGCGCTAGGCCCACACAGACAGTACAATGAGACTTACCGGGACAGTGCCAGTTGATTAATATAAAACACTCGAGGCTATGATGTGGATGTTTCCACAAAGCCTTCTCAACCAGGAAGAAATTGTGGGTATCTCAGAATGGCAGAGGCTGGTACCCTTGCAGTTTTAGCCCACGGCTGCTTCCTGGGACTTACACTAGTCACAGGTTCTCAGTGAATACGTGTCACACACATGGATGAAGAAGCAAACTGCAAGGGACGAAAGGCACCCACCAAGTTGCGCATGTGGTAAGGGTGCCGCAGTTGCGGCGTTGTCTGAAGGAATGAGGTCTGAAGAGAAGCCGCGGAAGAAACCACACAGATGTGGGACCCAGATTGCGTCCCCCCGGGGAGGACAACGTGTGTGAGACAAAACCCAGAACTGCCTGGTTAGGACTTTATCAGCCTCTCTCCTTAATATCTTATGTATTAGTTCATCCTGAGTTACATTAGCGTTTCATAATTAGTGGATGTTTTAAACAAGTGTTAATTTATTTTTCTGTGCGCTGGCGTGTTCTTAATGTCTACTTTTATAGGATTCCCCTGGAGCAAGCGCTTTGCCTTTGAGACACTCTTTATTCTAAGGAAGCTGACGTACAAACATGATCTGATGAGTAGACATGCTAATTGTGTTTTCTTCGACTGTTTTCACCTCTTAAAGGTTTATATCATTCTCACGTAACTTTGTGATTCTATGCCACCAACAGATGGAACTTTATAGATCTTGAAGAAGTACTGAACATTGGGGTCTGATAGCCTTTTTGTTTTAAATTGGGGATTTAACCCAGAAGCTCTGAGCTCTATCACAAGCCTTTTTTTGTTTTGTTTTGTTTTCTAATTTTGAGGTAGGGTCTCACTAAGTCACTAAGTTGTCCAGATTGGGCTTGGACACAGGGCAAAAATAGGTAAACACCAATATTCTTGCCTGGGATTTGGTAGTGTTATGCCACAAAGAAGGGATGGAAGCTTCATCGACACGTCTGCACCGGAAGGCCACAGTGAAGGCACTGACTCCATTCTGTGTGATCTTTGGTCCCAGATGGAAGATGACACACATACCCCCGACTGTTGCTGTCTGGAATGTCTAATCACCAGCATGGTGTAGCCGGTGTTTCAGTTATAAAGTTTCCCTATTCTAGACCATAGGATACAAAACAAGTGGCTATATCTACAGCCAAGAACAAAGACGGGTGATAAAGAAGCCCAAGGAATTAGAGTGATCTGTGTTGTGGGCGGGGCCGAGGCCGCCCCCTTCCCCCCCAAGCCTGGCATTCTGTGTCTGGTAGCAGATGGCCACAGCACATGCTCCAGAGTCACGGGCATGGGCACACGGGGACCTCACGGCTACTTTTAACAGTCATTGTTCGGGATCCGTTTCCTTAGGTGTTGTGAAAGGTCAGCGTCGGATCGGATTCCGCCCACAGTCACAGCTACAGCTGCCTTGACGGCACGTGTCACTCTTTACATCATCTGACATTCTATCCGCTTGCCAGTTTTCTCTCCAATTCCTTTTGGCAAACTATTTTTTCCCCCGAGTTTGTCATTTTCCTTAAAAAAAGAAATCACAAAAGGGTCCTCTGCATTTTTGAGTTAACTTTTTTTGGGTTTTTCTTATTTGAAAAAAGAATCTTTCATAAAGCACTTACTAACAGAAAAATGACTCTTTGGTACTTATTATAAGTCAATAATCATTTTCTGAATTATCTCTGGAAGAATGACCCTGATGCATTACTAAATTATCAAGCTGGAGAGAATTGATTATAATATGTTCAGGGGATGATACTGATTTGAGGTTGAGAGGGGAGGGTGTTATGGTCGTTTTATTAGATAAATAGAACTGACAGGACCCAGTAAAAGCCAGGCCCACCCTTGGACATCACCTAAGTGGCTTTCTGGATCCAGACTAGAAGGATCTATCAGCACTGACTTGTCAACTTCCTGTGTTAGCCACATGGGGCCCAGAGGAGGCTTCTACCTCCATGATCCCTTACGGTTCGTCACTCACCAGCCTCAGTATCCTGAGCACTACTGCCTTACCTGCCTCCCTGCTGCATTTTCTTGACCTTGAGGTACTATGGTGTACGATCCAACATTATAACACGTATAATACTGTACAAAATTAGAGACAGCTGGCTTAGGTACAAGCACTTGGCCGAACTCTTTCCTTTCTGATATTAACTTGCTCGTTATTAAAGAAAAGTTTTCTAGTTATTTCTTTACACCTCTATAACTGTGGGGAAAATGGAAATCTTGGATTTGCCTCTCCGCTTATGTCTTTAATATTCCCTCGTAACATCACTACTCTAAGTACCTCTGTGGTTTGGTATTAATGCAAATCTCGCAAACTGCCTGGGCTCCACAGAGGCACCACCCCTGTGACCGACCTCCCACACCTCAACTATCAGCAATGGTGTTAGTGCTGTCCAACAAATTTAACTCCTATCGATTCACTATATTTTTTGCCTCCCATGTTGGGATTAGCGTGGGTTCAGACAATAGGAACCTCTTCATTTATGGGGTTAGGGTTTATTTTACTGCAACCAGCACATTACTCTCCATAATTGGTATCTGGGTCTCAATCTAAATACTTAAGTCTGTGTTAGTAATTTCTCTAGTTGTAGAAGTGATCTGAAGAAGTATTGATTTGGTTCAGGAAGAATACAATTCAGTACGCTCAGTTTCATGGCAGGTAAATCATTAACAGCCCACACGCTGCCTTTGGAACGGCTGGAGTAGAGTGGATTCTGGCTGAACAAATTCACCGGCCCTAGAAACTGGGAAAGCATGATGCCACATGGCCTGTTGTACTCTAGGCAGTTTTCCCTTTCCTACATCTGCACCCTGGTTTTGGAAGCACAGACCCAAGTTACAAGGCATTACAGGGATCCCAACCTCAGAACTGAGTGATGGGTACTACAGGTCAGTTACAAAGGGGCAGGAATTGCAAATTACTATTTAACAGTGTTGGTTGGGTGCCATGTCATTCGGATGCTATTGTAATTTAGTGGATTAGATCTGTACCCTGAAATACTTGTGTTAATACTCATATTTGTGCTAACGCTATTAGCTTTCTAAAGGCTCAAAGTACAGTTTGAGAAAACTGAATTCTGTCTCTGCACTTTAAGAATGCCAATGCAGCTAACCCTAGCCTTCAATGGCATTGTTTCACACTTGAGCAGACTGCATTCTACAAGGAACTAGGTAGGACTCAGCGTCAGTGTGTGTGGAGGTTGGTGGTGGTTTCTCCTTCCAGTGCCCAGGAGATGGGGCTTCTGTGGTGCTTGTCCATTGGTTCCTATGTCCCCTTCTGCACTGGGCAGTACATATCCCCTGCCAGACTGGAGAATGGAGGAAGACAGAGTGGGCACCAGGGGATTTCTGGGATTATTCTGACAACAATGTGAATGAAGAGTCATTTGAAGAGCAGTGATGACATCGAAGTAAGAGAAACCAAGGGTCTTCCTTCTGCCCAGTTTGTTAGAGGAGTCTCGGTCCTACACCATATGCTACAGCAAGGGTGCTGGGGACAGGTGCCACATGCCATTTTTCCTCCAGGTCCAAAAGAATCAGTGTGCATGCGGCTGATCACAGATTCTTGATACTGATGATCCTCAGCTTAATGATGGGGCTAAGTTCCCATATGCATAAGCTGAAAATCTCAAGTCAAACATGTGTCGAATGCATCTAACCTGCTGACCACTGCAGGCCAGCAGCACAGTGCAATGCCGCTTCCGGTTGTCTAACCTGAAGACTGTGGGGCTGACAGGGAGTCCTAGGTCCTATCACTCCCTAGTGTCTCCAGAGAACGGCCTGCTGCATATTGCTGCCCCAGGAAAAGAGCAAAATGCAGAATCTGAAATTTGGTTTCAACAAAAAGGTCTACTGCTTTTGTACCATTATGAAGTCAAAAAACTCTAAGTCGGATCATTGTCAGTCAGGGACCCGATGACTAACGTAACTGAGACAGTGATCGTCACGTCTGTCTGGGAAGACAAAAACCAGCAAAAGACTGATAAGGGCTTTGAATTATGGAGACAATGGAACCACAAGTACCTTTGTCTAGCTCTGGGACTCGATGGAACCCATCATGTCAGAATATGAAGCGTGTTTCATTGTTCTCTTTGGGTGGTCTTGAGGCACATCAAGGAGGCAACATCAAACAACACGGATCACAAGGATCATGACTCCCACATCTGCCATCCATTTGTCAGTGTAAGAGAGAAAAGAGGAGGGAGAGAAAAGAAGAAATCCCATTCAACGCTGTCCTTGTCACTGTGTTATTCCCCAGGGAACACATGAATCCAGACACTGTTATTTGCAGTTGGCTATTTTCTGGAGAAAAAGGAAACTATCTAATTAAGTCTATGTCTTCTGGAATACAGGAAAACAAGGGCATAATTTTTGACCACTTGTCCTACTGTCTTGGAGATCAACCTCCTATCTTCCTGACTATGGTTCTTTTCAACTCAGAGAATCTGAGAGGGGTGGTGTGTGTTCCCTCAGGATGTCTCACACATGCCACCCAGAGGGGGTGACTTCACCCTGGTCCTCACTGCCCAGTGACCCAAGGGAAGCATCAGTCTCAGGTCAGCCCTGAGATGGCACATGTCTAGGTACCATGGTCTGGGAATGAAGCCATGAACAGGACCTCTATGAGGACGGCAGAGACCCGGGAGGGAAGGGTGCAGGTTTCCATCAATCTCCCCTCTATGGAAACCCGAGGTAAAAAGCTCCTAAACTAACCTTTGTAGTTTAGGCCTCATGACAAACAAGAAAGTGGTCCTACTTTGATTTATCAGGCCTGCACTCATTGAAGCTCATGGTAACAAGGCTTGGCTGATATCTTTTATCACAGGAGCCTCTTTAATGAACATTTCAGAGCAGAATCATTTCTCACAACCATCTTAAGGCATTCCCTAATATTTCCATTCATCATTCCTACCGGCATTTATATATCTATTGAACTTCCCAGTCAACTTTTCCATGACTATTTAATTATGCATGCAACTCAATGCCTTCACCTATTTTTCTTAACATTGACAGGTAATAAAAGAAAGTTGAGGTTCAATAGGCTGAGCTAGAAGAGATCGGGGACCCATATTTCCTCACTCTGACGAGGCAGCAGGCCTCAAATAATACTTGACCTCGGGAAAAACAAGACACATGAAAATATGACAATAATGGCACCATCCCTCAAGGGCAAGGGAGAATTACCATCTGCTTGACCACAGACCTCTTAAAGGAGTTATGATTTAGATATGTCCCCTCAGATCCTCATGTGGCAGAGGTGGGGCCTGTAGAAGCTGATCAGATCACCAGGGTTCTAACTTCATTATTGGATCAACCTATGGTTGAGACCACAATTTGGTAGTGTTGTTGGGAGGTCATAGAAACTTTGAGAAAGTGGGGTCGAGTTGAAGGACCTAGGTCATGGAGACATGATCTTAGGGACAATATCTTGTCTCTGACCCTTCCTCTTGAGTCCTTTCCCTGTTTCTTAGTTGACAGGAGGTAAGCAGCTCTTCTCTGCCATGCACATCCACCATGGTGCTCTTGCCTTGCCAGAGGCCAACCAGCAATGGAGCCAATGGACGATGAACTGAACCCCCTGAAATCATGACTGAAGAACAAACCTTTGCTCTTTTAAAGTTGGTTTTTCAGATACTTTGTCATAGCGACACAAAGCTGGCTCACACAGAAGGGAACTCGACAAATATTCTTATGAGTATGATTATGGATTCATGCCAAGCCTCACTGAGTTGGGGTGACCCCGGCTAGAGGGAGGTCAGGGGTGCAAAGAGTGTGCAGCAGAGCCCCTAAGGAGCACAGCTGCATCCGGGTGTGGATGAGAGGCCGGGAGCGGAGGTGAGGAAGGACCCATGTTCAGTGAAAGTTAAGGAATGAGCTCCAGCCCTCCCCGCAGCCGGGTAGACTACACCAGACTCGCGTGCAGTCACTTGCGCACAGTGACATATAATCAAACTGAACATTCAAACAGGCTAACTTTCAAACAACTAGGACACTTGTAGCCACCAACAGAAGGGCTCAGTTGAGCTGTGTGGCGTGATACAGATGCCCCCTGTTTTAGCGCTCTCGGGAAATGACTCAGGAAACACAGGTCCACTGGCTCTGTGTTCTCCAGTCTTTTGCCCACAAAGCCAGCCCCTCCTGCACAGCTCAGTGGAACATCCAATGTATTTTTACGGAACAAGGTGTTGCCTGGTCCTGGAATTGCAAATAAAAGCTGATTAGATCTCTAAACTAAATTTGTTGTACTTTTGTCTTTTCACACATGGGAGCAGGCATTCCTGGGGCGGGGCACACTCCCTGGAGCACACAAAACTCCCCAGTGAGGGGATGGGCTGTGCGTGGATCAGAATTGCGTGTCCTCGGTCAGAGGGCTGCACTGGAAGAGGCGGGAAGGGCCCAGGACGAGGTGGACGGACGCATGTGACTTAGCCAGGGAGCGGCAAGGGCACAGGAAGTGTGACAGCCAATGGGACATCGTGAGTCCCTGTGATCTGTATTATGAACTGGACAGTATGACCCCGAATGTACAGGCTGACACTTTCATCCCTCCCCCGACCCTGTGACTACATTTGGAGACACAGCCTTTTAGAGTAATTTAGGTTAAATGAGGTCCAGGTGGGGCCTGAATCCAGTAGCATTGGTGTCCTTATAAGAAACCAGAGAGACAGCAGAGGGTACACCCAGAGGAAGGCCACGCGAGGACACAGCAAAAAGGGAGCTGCTTGTAAGCCTGGAAGCAGACGCCACCAGAAGCCAGCTGTGCAGGCACCTCAAACCTGGACTTGCAGCCTTCGGGACAGCGAGAAGCAAACACCCTTTCCCGAAGTCCCCAGTCTGCAGCAGGTTGCCATGGAAGCCCCAACAGGTGGCACAGATGTGCCAAGTCGCTGGGATCCTGTGAGCTCA